>JAWWEW010000166.1:0-53086 GCA_035583185.1 Anabacerthia variegaticeps
CCCCCTCGGGCCCGTTCGGGGTCCCCCCACGCAGGGCCGGGTCCCCCCTCGGGCCCGTTCGGGGTCCCCCCACGCAGGGCCGGGTCCCCCCTCGGGCCCGTTCGGGGTCCCCCCACGCAGAGCCGGGTCCCCCCTCGGGCCCGTTCGGGGTCCCCCCACGCAGGGCCGGGTCCGCCCTGCCACGGCCGGGCCCCCCCGCCCCGGGTACCTCCCCCGGGCCCCGCCCCCTGCCCCAGTGCGCAGGCGCGGAGCGCAGGGGCGGGGCGGGGCCGCGGCCATTGCGGCCCGGCCGGCTGAGGGTTCGCGCCGCTCCTGCTGCCGCGATGGTGTCCTGGATGATCTCCCGGGCCGTCGTGTGAGTGCCGGGATGGGGCGGCGGGAGGTGGTCCCGGGAGCGGCGGGGGGGAGGCGGCGCCCCTTTCTCCCTTGCCCCGGTCCCGCTGAGCCGGCGCCCTGCGCGCTCCTTGGGCGGTCTGTGCCTGGCAGAGTCCTTGTGCTCCCAGAAACTCCCGCAAAGCCTGCCCCGGGCTCCTGGCTGAGCACCCTGTGGCCCTCCTGGTCGCTCCGTGTGTCTCCTCTTCGAAGTGCGGGTTGCCTGGGGCTGCTGGTGCCTGTCACACGCGGATTGCCACCGCTGCTTGTAAATTGATAGAGAGTAGCCTATAAAATCTGCTAACTTTTCTTTCTGGACTTGTGACCGAGTATACCCTGTAAAAGCTGGTTCCTTTCTAGCTCGTGGCAGAGCTGAGAGGGCTGGGCTGGCAGTGTTATTGTGCACTGGACTCTGAAGTTGAGCTTTTGGCAGCCAAAGAGGTAAACTTTCTTAGGTGGGAAGTATCATGTTACGTATTGTGCAAGATCTTTTTGAGAAAGAGCAAACTGTGATGCAGCCTCTGTTATTTTTCACGGGCATTGTGCTGTTCCTTCGTGAAACTGACGGGTTATTGTGCTCATTTGAATAATAGTCCCTCAGAAACGTGGAGTAGTATTTGGGCAGCAGAGTCTCAGGCTCCTTGCTGAGCAGCATTTTGGTTCCCGATGTTAGTTGGGTCACTTGAGCTGAAATTTGCAGCGTGTGAATTTTTGCCAGGCAAATGAAGTGAATCTGCACACAAAGCAGTCCAACAAACATCTGAATTAGTGGTAAGTATGTTGCAGGAGTGTGTGAACCAAAGCAGGGTGGAGAAGGATTTCCCTGTTTCGTTGGTGACAAATGTCCCCCTTAAGCTCTCCGGTGTAATTTCATCTGAAAGCTTTTACTTGTTGTCAGGAAGCCCTCTAATACCAGCATGTATTTCCTGCTACAGTCCACTCACCTAGATAAGTAGCAGTCCTGCCTCTCACTGCCCCCCACCTTGAGATTTGTCAGATAATTGAAACTTGCAAAGTAGAGCATCATGTTCCAGAATTGGCAAAGGATGACACGTGTTGGAAGAGAGGGGCTATGGGAAGAATTGCTGTTGGTGCACTTTGTCAGTGTGGTCTTCCCATGGGCGATACACAGCGCTAGAGGCGAGAGGCATTAGCTTACTTTTTGTACATCAGATGGAGCTGCTGAACCTGTTTCTGCCCTCTTACGTAAGAGCACCAACCAGAAAATTCTTATTTTAACAACTTAGACTGTGTTGGTTGTAAGGGAGATCGCAGCAATGCTGAGCACCTCAATTTCTGATGAGCAGATAGTTGTGCACATAGTTATTTTTTTCCCCCTGAAGTGAGTTTCTAGGGGGTTGTATTTGCATTTTGAGTCATCTGTGAGCCTAGCCAATAGCACAGGGAATGAAGAGAACAGCTACTGCTCTCCACAGATTTGTTGCAAAAGGATAATGTATTGTAGTTTGATTTCCTGGTTGCCATTGGTCACTCATTTGTGTGCCCTAATTATTTTTGCTAAAAAGGGAGTCCTTAATATTATTTATAAATCCTTTCCACCTTCTTGTGCCCTTGTTTCCTAGCTGTGGGATTTAAATACTTTGCTAGTGTTCAACTTCCCAGGAAGGGGAAAGTGTTCGATGACAACTTGGACAGCTTTGAGACTATTGTTTAACTTTGCTTAATGAAGCAAAATTCTTGTGGAAACGGAAGGTGAGACAGAACAAAAGTAAATGTGGTGTGGCATTGGAGGTTTTAATTCAGTGGTCTTGAGACTGTCCTCTTTCCTCAGGGTCTGTTGTGCTGTCTTCCTCTTTGATCTCTTTTCCTTCCTGGTCTCTTTGTAGACACACCTGTTCCAGTGACTTTGTTTTTCTGACTTGTGTGTTAGGAGTTTGGAAGGTGTGTACTGCCTTTACCTTAAATGCCATAAGAAGCATGGAAATATTTTTAACCACTATGTAGCTGTGGAGACCTAAGATTATCTCTTGTTTATGTAGCATTTTAATTCTGGTGTGGTGACTTTGTATATATGAAAGCTGTGGATGTCTTACTCTGTCGGTATGTTGTGTGTGGGCAGCCATCAGGAGTACCTGCCATCTTGAGTGGTGATGGAAAGGAGCAGCAGTTGTTCTGGCTGTGGTAGAGTTGTTCTCTCCTGACTGACCTACTATTTTTCAGGGCCAAAAGAGCAGCAAAATATTAATTTGTAGGTGTGTCACAGTGCCCTTTGCTGACCTCTGATGTGGGGGACTTGTCCTGACACGACTGTCCCAGGCAAACCACCTTCTGCTGCAGTTTGAGACTCTGCAATTTGGGATTCATTAACTCCACTAAAGTAGTTTGGTTAAAGCTTTAAGGAACTAGGGAATGGAGCTAGTAGAGAATTAGAATTCTTAATTGCATGTGAATTGTCTTGAGGACTAATGCACAGGAAACAGGGAGTGGTTCAAATTCACTGTTCCACACAACTTTGTTTTAATGGAATATTTTCCCTTTGCTCTATAATGCTTTTATACTGAAGCATCTAAACTTGTGAAATACCTTGTACTAATTGCATATATTTTCCTTTTTGTCAAGAAGCAGAAGGCTTGAGGCACATAATTAAAACATCTTTTCATTTTGGAGTTTTGTGTCAGTGAAGTGCTGCTGTAGTAGGTAGAGGTCATTTTTACTTCTAAAACACTGGCTATTGCAGCAGTTTTTTGAATGTTTACTATAAGGTTTTTCCTTTTTTTCACTTAGAAAACCAAAAAGGAAGTAGTTATTTATTTCAGAGTCTCAGAAAACTTCTCAGTGGTACATCTTGTCAAGTTCTTAGTCTTTAATGGTGGGAATAGCTTCTAAATTTGTGGCTGCCCATCTTGTTAACTTCAAAGAGAGCTTGTGCCTGACTTTTAGTCTGCTTTGATTGCTCATTCTTCTCATTTGTAAGGTCTGAGCAATTGTGTACACATCAGTTGCTGAGACAGTATTTAATAGTAAACACGCTGAGTACTTGTCAGTCACAGCCTGGTATGGATGAGATCAGACCATCCTCTTGTGCCAAGCAAAGATGTGAAGCATCCTAAATACAAAGTAGATGGCCATTTTGTACTTGCAATCTGTTACAGCAGACTGTCTGCTGTAATCTGTTAACTTTTCCCCCCTCCTCACTTAAAAATGAAAGTTCCCCCATCTGTGTTGCTTTGCAACACTCTCTACCCTCATGTTTAAGTACATGGTTTGTTGCCAGTCAAGTTGGTCAGCATCCATAAATTTTGGGAGAGTTGCTGGTCCACAGGAGGAAGTATTTGTCTTGAGTACTAGTACTTCATTTTCTGTTTGTTGTATGTGTAATGTTTGCCTTCCCCACCTGCATTTTAGAGCCTTGCAATGAGCAACAAATGTACAAGATTCAGCAAGCATTCCTTGGTTCTGATATTAGATTATAACTGTAAATAGGTTAAGCTGGACAAAGACTGTCTGGGAGACACAGAGGTGACCTGCAGGTAGGCAGCAGTATTAGTGTCTTCTAGCCTTTGCTACTTCACAGGTCGGAGCTGTTTCTTTTGTGGTGGTTTCCAAGGCATTATCTTCCTCTACTTTTAATACTTTTCTCTTCGATATTTCCAACTGCCCCTACAATTACTATACATCTGAGAAAGGGTGGCTGAAGCCATAGCTTCTGTGTTGATTGGATTGTTGTCAGAAATACCTGTTTTGGAGTGTAGGTGGTGTTTTATGTAACTGTATGCTGTGATTTGCTTTTGGAATACAATTTTTTTAATTAAAAGCACAAAGTACTAAAATATTTACCCTCTTGTTTGCTAATCAACATGCTGTCAAACATGTTGTCTTGAAACAATCACAGCTCATCAGATGGAATTAAGTAACAATAGCTCCCCATGTTGTGTGGAAGGAGTAGCTATAGCCTAATATTGAAGTCAGAAGGGCCATTTTTGGGCATGGTTCTCTGGCTGTTGGTAGTCTGTTCTTCTGGTGGGATGGTTCCAGCTCAAGTATGAAGGATGCTGACTGATGCTGGATGCTGAATTTCTTCCTGTATCCTTGCAGTTTACAGGCCAATACATTTCTGCTGCATCTGTGGGGAAAAAGGTGGTGCTGTCACTGTGTGAGTGACTGAGATGGAAAGATGTGCTGAAATGCCTGTCTCATCACAGAACTGCAGAGATTCAGTCACCTTGTATCAGTTATCCTTGACATTTCGTACACTGCTTAAATAGCTCTCACTGGCTTGTTGCTGTGAGGGGCCATCCTGCCCTTCACCCTCTGCTCACTCACTTTTCACAGAGTCCAGAAGTTGCCCTGTGGCCGCAGGGTGAGTCTGGTTGTTTTGTCAACCCAAATGAAAATTAGCATTGACAGAAGTTGATCTTTTGTTAGTTGCAGTGAACTGCATCAGCTCATGCTGTGTAGTTGCTAGGTGAGTGCTGTGTTGAGAATGAAAGGTTGTAGAACAACACCAGAGTTGTTTCTGGCCTCAGCATATGACCAGACTGGTTAAAGCCTACTCTGAAACTATGTTCTTCCCTTGCAGGTTGCTGCTTATTCTTTCTTGTAGTGAAGCTAGTTCCAGGAATGATAGTGCAGCTGTTCTAATCAAACAAGGTGTCAGATTTTTTAAAGTATCTTAAATTTTATAGGTTGGCTCTGTAAGCATATGTAAGTCTAGGGATTATGTGTATTGTTCTGTCTGTGTGAAAGTTTAAATAATTGACATAATTTAGCAATGAAGTCATCAGAGCCCTTCTCTCCAATAGCTCAGCTTCTCAGTGGGGCAATCCTAATATGTACAATGAGAAGTGTCTGCTCACTCGCCTTGTAACACCTCCTGGGTTAGTTAGTGCCCTGCAAAATGACTAGCTCTGACAACTTGGTAGGAGTGTTTCCACTGCCTGCTTGGCACACCTTTCCTTAAACCAGTGTTTGCTGTGCAGCCTGGCTGCTCTTTTCTCTCCTGTGTTTACGGGGTGGTGTAGGTGCAGAGCATGTTCAGAGTCACTGTTCGCAGCCCATGGCAGGCGGGTGGACTGAAGCTCAAAACAGATGGAGCATGACAAGAGGCATCCTGTGGAGTCTGACGTTCTTACTTAATGGTCTTGGCATGTGCTCTTGTTACAAAACGTGCTGAAATCCACATCTGTGTCTTATGCATTATAGATAAAGAAATTCCAAGAACTGCATGGTCTGGCACAAAAGGACGTTTCTAATTAGAACAAGCAACCTCCACTCTTGCGTGTTCCATAAACTGATGGCTGCTTCAACCAAGCATATTGAGTATTTCTGGAGCTTAGATGGAATAGCTTGTTTCTCCTGGTTGTTTTGTATGTAGAAGACAGCTCCTGATATGCTTATGTAAGGCTGAGGAAGACTCTGAGCCAAATTTTGGTATTTAAAGAAAAAAGTTTTGGCTTAATTTTAATACTTGATAAGAAGTTACTAAATGTATGTAGAAAAACATGTCTGGCAAAGCCCCCTGTTCTGGTGCTTCCTGTGTAAAGAAGCTTCATGTAAGCTTTTTCGTTCTTTCTGTTCTTCTTTTGAAATCCCTAAATTTTAAAACTTGTGCAAGTATTAGGTTTTCACAGAAAAGAATATAGGACAGTCTCTGTTGTGAAACTTTCACATTTTTAAGACCTTGTAACAATTCATTATTGGACAAATGTGATGAGGTGCGTAGAGTCTAGGTAAGAAACATGACTGGAATTTTTTTGCTGGCCAGTCTGACTTCAAACATAGTTGGACTCAGTGACATTGAATTATCAATCTGATGAGATACTTCTGGACAGGAGGGAAATAAAGCACCCCACAGTGACTAACTCTGCACTGAGCCTTTTGTCAGCCATCGCTGTTACTTTGCTGTTCAGTTTATCACTGACAAAATAATAGGGTGTTTCTTCTGTTTGTTGTTTTATAGCTTGTCTGCAAGCATCCACATGGAGGTGAGTTTAACTGGGTGAATGTTTTCCCTGTGTTTATCATCCTTGAAACATTGCTCATGTAGTCTGAAGACGGTTGAAACTTGCATTTGATGTTGAAAACTAAGTGCAATTCATTCTGAAAGCTTTCAACCTGGCTTGAAGTGCAAAGATTCCCAAAGCAGAATTTTTCCTTAAGTGAGAAGTCTGACATAATGCCATACTTTACTCTGCTGTGAATGCTGTTGGAACTTGCAGTGCTCAAAGGGAAAATTCAGAATACAGTTTGTGCTTGTACCTTCCTACCACTGTCTGGTTTTGTTTTTTCCTCCTCCACTCTGTTTTGTAACTCATCAATCAAAAACATGGAGAGTGAGGAAGATAGTCACTAGCTTAGAGATCTTGATTAGTTTGTATGGTACAGTAATGTTACATTAAATTGTAATAAATGAATTATTTGGGTTTGTGCTCTTATTATTCACTTGTGTGTCTGCTAATCTTTTTTTTTTTTCCCCAGATTAGGATTTTGTTCTAGGGCGTGTTTTTTTTCTCTGTCTAAAGCCATGTCTAGTGTTATTCAGTTGCAGTGCATTTTCCATTAGACTGTTTTAAAAGCTGACCTATTCACATTTTTCAGCAGCAAGCAGCTTACAGCTCACTTGGAAGACAATATATCCACAGAAACATGAAATACACGTTTTACATGGCTGCTTTGGCTGTCATTAATTTGCTGTAGATGCAATATAAGCAGCGTTGGTTTTACTATTCTGCTTTTAGAACTTTGAGTGGTAGGTTTTCTTGTCTAAAAGTTAACCTTGAATGCTTGTGACAAAATGGAATTTACATTTGTATAACAGGGATAATGTGAATTGAGCAAATTTACCTTTCACTTGCATTTGGAAAATGACCATTCCAAAAAGGCACACATTTCTTTCCTATCTTCTGGTTTCTTAACCTGTTAATATATTACCAGTGAAACAATTGATGTTAACAGAATTGTTCTCTCAAAAATGGATCTTTGGTTAGTCAACATAGTGTGCATTATCTGTTTTTGAGATCAAAACTTACCCCTCAAACTACTTAATTAGTGCATGGGTCTCTAAAGAAAAGAAAAGAGTTGTTGGGTGTCAGAAAGGAGGAAAATAAGTAGCTTTTAGCATGGTGCTTTTGACATTTAAGGTTAAGTTACTGATACAACTTCATGAAAAAGATGGGTAGAGATTCTGTGTGTTGTCAGTCTTGACTTGGTGTCTGACAGGATATTCAGAGTTCACTGAGTACCAGGCATAACTGAGGAAGCACTTGGGAATGAGAAGTCCAGATGTTATCTCCACAGTCTGCCAAATAACAAGTTCATAGAAATCTTTTCCTGTGTACAATGGGGAGGTTTAGTTTTGGAATGCTCTAAGGGGCTTCAGAAATGAACTTTTTGGCCAAGATGAAAAGAATAGTTTGAAAATCAAGAACTTGAAGGCAAAAAAGTTGAGATGTAAGTAACTTCTAATGATCAAAAGCAAAACCCCCAGCTTCTGAGTAAGAGATAAGGCATAGTTACTTTGACTTGAAGAGTTGGTGTTGTGTGGTTACACTTATCACTTTGCTCAAATTGCACTGTTTTTGTATCATTTCCATGACAGAGGCAGAAGCTTTAGGCTGGTCTATGATGATACCCTTAGGCTCTAGGATGTCTAATGATTAAATAGGAGTTTTCTGAGCCTTTGGGTTTGAACTTCACTCTTCTCTCTAGAACCACAGGGGTTAATATTCTACATAGTGTGACCAGTAGCAGTGTGGACACTTCTCTCTTATTTTTGTTTTGTTTTTTAAATGGAACCCACATGTAGTGTGGTTTGTCTTTCACTTACAGACACCTCAAAAATAAAATGAGGTTTCCCTTGGAACAAGCAGAAGCAGTTTTCAGTTGGGGCCACTATTTTAAATGTTAGCTTCCTATGGGCAGTTATTTTGATGTTGATAATGCTCCAAAAATACTGACAGAAGATACTCTTAAAGCATCAAGCAACAATTGTGGATTTTAAGTTGTGAAATTCTATTAAGTCTCTAGCAGTCTTGAAGTAGGGTAAAAAGCAAAGCTGATGAGGTATGCATCTAAATGGAAATCCATTTATTGACAGTTTTTGAGGACACTAGAATCAAAGCTAAGTAGGTAAATAAGAGAGCTGGGAATTTTTTACTTGCATTTATGGAAGCCAAGAAACTACATGTTAAGTGCCCTCACAACAAAATTAAACACCTCATTCTAAGTTGGTAATGTTCCTGTTAATCTTGTTCAGCACATCATCTGCATTAAGTTAGTGATGCCTTTTAGGAGCTCTCAGAAGTATCCTAAATTGAGAGGATCACATTGCTCATGAACACTATACGTGTAGGCTGTAGTACCTCCAGGAGTAGCAAGTGTAAAGGACTTTCTTGAAAACAAGAAAGCTCATAAGTGTCTTTCTCTGTTGTCTGTCATTACCTTTATTATGTGGACTTTTAAAGCATAATCACCTAAAAGAGAATTTATGCTATGCTATGACAGCTTCTTTGAACATGCATGTAGGTATCATCTTTCATCTTTAATTTTAAAAAAATTGTGGACTTAATTGTGGTTTTGCTCACCTGCTTTTTGAAGTAAGCTTATTCCTGCATGTACTAAATAAAAGTAGAAAATATCTGCTGAAAACCAGACTTGGTTTGACTTTTTTTTTAAAAAAAAAAGAAAAATGGCAAATTAGGCAGTTGGTTTCTTCTGACAGGTTGAATCCAGCTGTCAGCCCTTGCTGATCTTTACAAGCAAAGCAGAGTTTAGTACAAGGACTGTGTAATGCCAGGCTGTTTTAAGAGCTGTTTGAGAAGTGGGTGCAGTCATTGCTAACTGTTGGCAAGTTCTCAGTGTTCATTTTGCTCCTGCCTGACACCACACCTGCTTGATGTGAGGCTAAAAATTCTTTGCTTTCGGTGGTAACCAGTTGTGGCAACAGAGAAATCAGAGACTGTTCCAGGTAGATTAGAAGGAAGGTAAGTTATTTAGGTTTAAGTAAGTGTGAGCAGCTTTGGAAATTAATACTTCTCCATCAGGGATGAATTTTTATTATTGAGGTAAGAACTGAGTGGAAGATTTAAGTTGTCTAATAAGGGTTGCTCTGTATTGAAGGCTATCAGTGTTTGCTCTCTGTCACGTGGAAGTGTTACAGATTGCTCATGTCAGTTCATCAGTGTGAGTGCTTGGAAGGTGTGAGCTCACCTGCTGACTCTTCTGCACACGTGGGTCAGATTAGTAAGGCAGGAAATAGGAAGGAGTGCAGGGATTGTCAGGGTGCTATTATAGCAGGAGTCAAACATGTATGTTAAAGTCAAGCAATGAATAGGTAGCCATGCAGAGAAGTGACTAAGAGTTTTGTAACAACTGCTATTTGCTTTCCAGTAATAGCTTTTTGGGACTTTCTGTACTGCTGGGTTTGTTGGGCATTTTGATTGTGTTTTGAACGGGATTTGTGAGCCAGTGAGGTTTTTGGTATTTTGTTCTGGTTTTTAATGACATGTTGTTGGTGTGTCCAGGCTTATGCCCTTCTGTTAAAATATGCCTAGCTGTCCAGCAGCACAGAGGGAGATTGATTTGTTTTGGACACCGTCCCCAGGCATAGGCAGAGATTGATAGACGAATAAATAGCTTCTCCCCAGGTGCTTCTGCACTGTATGGGATCTATGTGCGATCAAGAGGTGAGCTGATTCACAGTGTTTGTGTACCAGTAATGCCTGGGAGAGTTGTGTGAGGGCACCCATGCAGCTTGTTCAGGCTGACTCATTAGAGAGGATGGCCTGGATTTTGCTTCAGGAGTTGTTTTTTAGCAGTACTCTGTTCCAGATTGCCACAGGCCCCTGAGAGAGGGTTGTTAGAGCAAACACACAGTAGGAATGTTGCTGGACAGTGGAATGTGAGGGACTTGTGTTTGGGGAGTCTTGCTGGCTGATGAACTGCCCTAATACACTGCAAGCTGTATGTTAGCTGTGAGTTGGAAATTCAAAGTTAATTCTTGCTGAAGGAGGTAACACTTATAATGTGTGTATAGTTATCAAGGCAATGATTAAGAGGTTTTGTAGTAGCAACTAGAACAAGAAACAGGCAATCTAGAAATTGCTATGAAAGTTTCCAGTGCTTTCAGCTCTGAGCATATGGAAAAAGCCAATAGGAGTTCTGAGAAGGGTGCATTTTTAGGTGAATTTTGCTCTAGGTAATGGCAGGAAAGGAAAACCTCTGTTTTGGATGCAAAAAAAAAAAAAAATCCTCTGCAGAGAAAATGGGTTAAAAGTTTGAATGTTCTTTTGGTGTCTAAATCTTGTTTTCTCTGAGAGAAGCCTGGTCAGCCTACATGAATAAATGAGCAGTCTTACTGGTGTATCTTCCCCATAAGTACATGAGCAGTTGTACAGATTCCAGTGCAGAACATCCCTCACAGAAGAGATTTTTTTTTTTCTGAATTTCTTGTTATGCTCTCTTTAGACTTCTTTCAAGGTTCAGGCAGGGCTGCTCTCATGTTGAGGCAACTTGAAGAGCATCTGGCAACAGGTTCTGTAATATAGAGTAAGTCAACAAATACTCCATGAACCTGAGCGGTTAGGATACATGTAACAAAGCTTGGAACTTTGCATTGGAAGATAGGCTTGCTTGCCTCCTATCAGACTGCTTGCAACTATTATACTTAGGACTAATTAATAAATGTTACTGGCATAAAAAAAGCCTGCCTTTTAGAGGGATTGGTAGGGATCTAACTTTTCGCCTTAAGCCTTTAAGGTGATTTCTGACTGTTTGAGTAATTGCATTATTGTTGGTTATGTGGTGCTTTGGAAGAATCTGGCTGTTGTTTTGGAGAATTCCAGCTTTTTAAGTTGGAAAGTTAATAGCAGCCTTGCTCTGCTAAAGAATGTGCTTTATTCAGATCTGTCTGTGCTTCTGGATATATTTTTTAACTATTAAGGCTTTTTTCCTTTGTCTGTTGGGGATATTATCTATATAAGAATGCTGTGAGGATTTTAACAGACTTGTTTCTGATGTTTCTGATTACATTCCTATCTTTTGGTAACTGTAATCTGCTAAAGAGGTTGCTGAGTTTAAGGTTTGCTACTGTGAGCAGACGTGTTCTTTTAATAGGATTCATGTGATTTTGATTTTTTTTTTTCCCCTTGCCCAAGGTGGGAGGGTGGAAGAAAATGTAGGGTACAATTTGGTGTGGTGTTCAGGAGCTTATCCTCATGCTTCCCTGTAGCATATTAGCATTTTGGTCATAGCATAGTCTTTGTAATTACTCGAATACAGAGTCTTTTACTCTAGATTGTTGTGGTTAGTATTGTGTAACTGAATGGCAAAATGGAATTAAATTCTGTCAGGTGCTGGACAGAAAGACTTTGTTTACTATAGTGCTTTTCAGAAACATCCAGGACAAAAATGATGAGCTTTTGTTTGTCTGGACATGTGAAAAAATAGGGGGTAGCTGGTTTAGTCTAGAACTTGCTACCCAATTGTAACACTCAGGGGGTGCTGGCAAGGCATGACTTGAGGGTCTTGCTTTTTTGGCAGTGTGTTGGGTTTTTGTGGCAGGGCTTTAGTGGCAGAGGTTACAGGGGTGGCTCCTGTGACAAGCTGCTGGAAGCTTTCCCAAGGTCTGATAGAGCCAGTGCTAGCTCCAAGATGGACCCACTGCTGGCCAAGGCTGTGTCTGTCAGTGACAGTGGTAGCACTTCAGGGATAACATGTTTAAGAAGGTGAAAAAGAAAACTTGACAAGAGTAGACAAAATAAAATGTGAGGGAAAGAACTCTGCAGAGTCAGTGGAGGAGTAGGAAGAGGTGCTCCAGGTGCTGGAGCAGAGGTTCCCCTGCAGCCTGTGAACAAAGGTCATGGTGAGGCAGCTGTGTCTCCTGGAAATCCGTGGTGGAGCAGAGATCCCCCTGCAGCCCTTGGAGGACCTCCACTCTGGAGCAGGTGGATGCCCAAAGGAGGCTGTGACTCCATGGGAAGCCTGTGCTGGAGCAGGCTCCTGGCAGGAGCTGTGGCCCTGTGGGATCCCACACGGGAGCAGAGCAGCCTGTTGCTGAAGGACTGCACACCATGTAAGGGATTGTACGAGAGCAGTCTGGGGCAAAGACTCACACTGGAGCAGTTTAGGGAGGACTATCCCGTGTGGGAGGGACCCCCTGCTGGAACAGGGTAAGAATGCAATGCGTCTTCCCTCTGAGGAGGAAGGAGTAGCAGAGACCAAGTATGATGAACTGACTGTAATCCTCACTCCTCCTTCCCCTGTGCTGCTGGTGGGGAAGGAGGTAGAGAATTTGGGAGTGAAGCTGAGCCTGGGATGAAGGGGTTGGTGGAGGGAAGATGTTAAAGTTTAACCTTATTTCTTGTTTTCTTACTCTGATTTGATTGGCAATAAATTAATTTTTCTCTCTAAGCTGAGTTAGTAATTGCTCATGAATGATCTCTTGCTGTCCTTCTCTCCCCATGAGCCTTTCCTTGTATTTTCTCTCCCCTGTGCAGTTGAGGAGGGCAGTGACAGAGCAGCTTTGGTGGGCACCTGGTGTCTCCAGCCTGAGTCAACCCACCACATGTAGAGGGTTGTTTTTTTTTCACCCTGAATATAATCTGTACAGATACTCTTTATACCTTATTTTGAGCATGAGGGTACCGCAGAGATGCATAACTTGTTAGTCTTACCACTTGGTAGACAAAAAATAAAAAAAAAAATCCAAGCTGCTTATCTTTGATGGGAAGTGGTTTAGAAGTATATGAGCAGCATATAGGCTAAGCAAAAATGCTGCTGCTTTTTCAGCATGTGCCAATTGAAACCTCAGTGGACTGTTAAGGTGCATGGCCATATCTGCCTTTTTACAGCCAAGAACAGCCAGGCAAAGATTTGAGTGTCGTTCTCTAGATTTTCAGTCTGCTATTTAGTTTCCATTAGCCAGCTTCCCTTCAAGTGAAATCTTACTTAGACTAAACTTGCTAGGCATACATGGAGTAGTAATTACAGTTCGTGTAGAAGCAAAATGTAGATGCACACGTTAGCAAGTGTCTGGCTCTGTATCCCTGCCAAAATCTTCAGTCTGTCAGTGGGTGGACAAATGGGTGTCATCTCTGTTACCAGACTTGTTAAGGAAAGGGAACTTAGTGAATGGCATTGTCGCTGAAGTATCTCATGCTCACATGTTTCCTGAATTGCTTTTACTATTAAGCAGGAGCCAGGACTGTTCCCTTTTTTGCATTTCAGAGGAATGAAAGAATACAGTGCCAAACACTATTCCTTGCTTGGGGCAATTCTTTGGCAATGAGAACAGACCGAAGCCTTAAATGCACTGCTGGTTTAATGGCTTAGTATTTTGGGAGTCTGGATGCCAAGGAATCCTATTGAGCAACTTAGTGGCTTTCCTTTGTGTCTTGGGTTTTTTGTTTTTGCGTTGTTTTTTTTTTAAGCCTTGGCTTTAGAGTTTTTTACTGTCCAGGTTAAATATGCTCAGTGCCAGAGCAATGTGTATACAGGTGACTGATTTTTCACCTATCAGTCAGATGCAAACTCAGTTGCTTCGCTTCAGGAATAAGTTTTTCAAACAGTCCTTCACTTTGAAGCTTTTAAAATTGTAAGACCATAGATTATGTGATAATACAGGCAGTAGGTTATGTTTTTTTAAAAAATATAGCCATATGGATATACAAATATATCGTTTTGTTCAGAGTTAAAGGCTCTCTGATGCATTTTTTCCTTTGAATTTTGAGTTTAATCTCCTAGTATATTTGAGGAACATTGCTCTTTAAATGAGGGGGAAAAGGCCTGTAGAGGAAGTGGCTGTACCAAAAAAGGAATGTTACTTTGTTGCTGAGTCCAGCTGAAAAACTGAAATAGCCGGGTTTACAACTGGCAATGAAATTACATTGCTAAGCAGGATTATCCATATATCTACTAGTAAAATAAAGTAAATGACATCCCACGCAGCTGAAATCTGTTTCCATCTGTGGAAACTGGCTTTGTTTTTGTCCACTATGTTAGTGCAGTGTGCTGATGTCCAGTGAGAGATACAAACTGCCTTTTAAACGTGACACTCAAGCTCTTAAATTTGAAAAGCCATGGAATAATTAGGCACATCCTTGAAGTGTGTTGTGCAGTTACTGTTGAAATACAGGAGGATGGATGTGCTTATAATGTACAGAGTAGGTGTTGCTGACAGCTTTGAGATGTCAGGAGGTATCGATGCAAACAGGAGATCCACGAGAACAATGCTGTAGTTATGTCAATGTTACTGGTTGTGCCCAAGCTCCTGGTCTGCCTCAGTCAGCTGCAGTGAGCTCTTTTTTGCCAGAATACTGATCTATCAGGTGTAGATCGAGGGTAAAAGTCAATCTGCTGACCTTCAGCTACACTCACGGTTGGCAAGTTCACTTTTCTGCTGTAAAATTGCCTGGTAGTCTTAACTAAGGTTAGATGGCTTTGCCTATGAGAAGGAGGTAGCTGTGCTGGAGTTGGCAGCAGCATCATGCTGCACTTCCAGTCTCAGCTCTGGCTGTAAGGAGGTAAAAACTTCATAGACTTCATAGTAGTGGTTCCTATTATTACTGGCTGAATGTGCTGATGTTGTGTTTTAATCCTATCTACCCACTTCTACTGAACAAGGGGCAGTTTTTCCAACACTTACAGCAGTATTGAACAGTAATGAGCAGTGATATGTGGTGTTTTCTGTTTTTTGGTTTTAAAGTGATTTCTAGAATAATTCTTTTAAAGAAAGTGACTATTTTTCAAACTCCTGATTTGACCAGTATTGAGTAACATAAAGATTTGCTAGATGGGGAAAAACTACTTACCTTTATTATGCTTGTCTTGTGCTAGTGTTATCATTTAACTTGAGGTTGTCTTAAGCTTTATGGTCATCTTGCTGCTACTGTAATAAGCTTTCTGCTTGAAGGTCAGTTACTTCTGAAGAAGTATTCTCGAAGTTCTGTTTTGTCCCAGTTCATGTTCACTCCAGTTTTCAGAGGGTGAATTGCTATTTAAGTTTAAAAATAGAATTTTTTTCTATTTAAGCAATGCTACCTGGCAGTGAAGTGACTGGAGAAGTATACATGACAAAATCTGTAAAAGTGGAAGACAAACTGTCTCTTTCATATGCTTCATCATGAGAAACTTACATGTGCAGGCTCCTAGTAGCTATTTAAATAACTGTGGAGTGGTTTTTTTTTCTTGTTTGGTTTTTGGTTGTGGTTTTTTTGTTTGTTTGTTTTCCTTAGGATTTGGGAGAGGCGCACAGGTGACCAGTAAGTGGTGGCATATAACTATGCATCAGTCTGACAGTTGTTGGTGGTTATGATGTTCAGGAACCTCTTCTGTATTTTTTAAACAAATTATTTCTACCCTTATAAAGTTTGTGTTATGTTCTTAGGATTAACAAGGCTTTCCTTGTGTCTGATACTCAATGGTTATAAAATCAGCCAGAAGAACAAGAAAGACTGGAGCTTGTGAGTAACTGAAAAGGGTGTTCCATAGGGACAAAAATCAAAGGAAGAGCTGTTGCCTACAGAATTTCAACAAAACAAAGGGTATTCAGTCTCTTATTCCTTCAGTCTCTGGATTTCCTGTTATTTGAGTGAAGTGAGGTTTTTAACTTGTGTTGCCAGTCTTTTTTCATAGTTGGGAATAGAAGCACTCAGGGTTTTTTTTAACTGTTACTTTTCTTGGCCTCAGGATGAAAGGTCTGTGGATTATAGTAGAGCTGTATTTGGATAGGCTTCTACAGGTCAGTGTGCTGAACTGGAATTCAGGAGAATATATACAAAATACATGTTCAGGAGAAGATGTAGATGTGAGATGGATATATTTGGGTGTGCCTGACTTTGGGCTTCTTGCACAAGAAACATGTTACTTTGTTTGAGCAAATTCAGTAGAGACTGTCGAGATGGTCACAGGACAAGACTTGTGAGGAGTGCCTGCATGAACTGGGCTTCTTCAGCTGTAAAAGAGAAGAGTTTGGGGGAATTAGGAGCAATCTTAAGTAACTTTGTGAAGGCTGTGAGTGCCAGGCTCATGGTTTTGCTGTAATACTCGGTCAAGAGGGACAGTGGTCATAAACCTTTAGTTTTAACTGGATAGAACTAAACCTTTGCACTTGAAGGCTCATTAAGCATTGGAACAGGTTACCCAGAGAGAGTGTGAAGTCTCTTTGGGAAACTCCAGGACTTGACTGGCTGAAGCACTAAGTGTAGTCCAAATCTGCTGTTGACTTTGATTTGAGCAGGAAGTTGGATTAGATGACTTCACAAGGCCTTGCAATCATGAAGGAGTCTGCAGTTATCCTTTGATAACTTCATCAGCCCCTCTCACTTGGGGCATTTACAGCTTGACTTCAGTACCTTTGCCAGCATCCCCCTTCAACAGGCTTCATTCCAGGGGTGTGTTTGTCTTGGACTAAAGGGTGGATAAACACTCTCTGTATGGTGTCTGTAATGTTGAAGGAAGTACCTCACGTTTGCTGTTAGCAACTCCATTTTTCCCCCCACTTATGTGCTATGTGTTAGCTATTGGAGATAACTTCAGTGCTCTAATTTGGCTTCCTACCAAGCAGAAGCCTCCTGCATACATATCAGTGGGTGCCTGGAGGATGGTGTATATCAAACTGATTGAACCCACACTTATGTGGGTGTCTTGTATACTAGCAAAGTTCTGTGGTAGTATTTGCAAATAATATCTTGTAGAAGATGAAGCCTCTGGGAGTAGTTGCTTGAGAAAAAAGTAAACTGGGCTGCAGGGTTTTACAATTCTTTCCTGGGTCTAATGCTGCAGTAAAGTTTGTGGTAGTATCATGCGGACTTCTGCAAAAAACTGTTCTGCTAGTCTATAGCCAAGACTCCTAGTAGAAAGTGGGGTGTTGTAACCAAGTTGTGTTAGAGCAGATCTTTGTCCTGGCCCTGCTCTCAGCATGCATTACTTGGCACCCTCTCAGCCTGCTCTGCACCTTGCTTTTGATGAATTTTAGCAGCAATTGGCTGGCTGAGCAAAATTAATTGCCACTTGCCTCTGTTTCCAAATGCTGCTGTTGCGTAGGTCTAGCAAAAGGACATGAAATGATGTAACTCATAGTGTTTTAAAATTGCCTTTGGAGTATCTTCTGGTAATGTGATAGAAGCTGATGATTCTGATAACCTGCTGATACTTTCACAGGCTCTTTAAGCGTGATAGCCCTGCCAATGTGGAAACCCTCTTGTGGTGTGGACAAACGGCAGGACTGGTTTTACTTGTAGCTGAACCAGAACACAAACTGGTTTTACATTATCTGTTACAGGCAGTCTTACAAAACAGTTTATCCTCAGGGCCTACACCCTTTTCTGTTCACGTTGTTCCACTTTTGTGTATCATGAAACTTCCTGTGAGGAACCCATAACACTGTGGGGTTTGGTGTTTTTTTCCAAGCTAGATAATGGGATTTTTTATTAAGTTGGCTGCATTGCTACAATTGTTGTCACTGTTTTGTCATCTACAGTATAACAGACCCTGAAAACTTTTTATTTTCCAATAGGCTGGTGTTTGGGATGCTGTATCCTGCATATTACTCATACAAAGCTGTGAAGACAAAAAATGTGAAGGAATATGTAAGTCTCATTCCTTTTAATTGTTTAATTACATGCTTTTGCTGCTGACATACATTTGTGATATTTTCCTTATGCAGTGCAATAAATCATATGAAAGCCTGACTGATGATCTTAGTGTGATATACAACACCTGTATGAACCCAGTGGTAATGCTGCAATTTTGTTTGGAGGTCTAAAGTTAAGGTATCTCAGGTTCTTCATAGTTTTTTGCTCAAACGTGTCCAACACACTGTGCTGTACATAGATATTTTTAGGAGGATTTTTCACATAAACCTTAAAGTCTTGGCTGCATTTGAGCCTAGTGCCCAAAATAATGCACTTTTGCTCATGGGGTAGAATGAAAGTTTCATCATTCTGCCAACAACTGAGGTATAAGCAATGACAAGTTGATTTCCGGTGACCAATAGAAGAGCAGCAGCAGTTTGCTGTGGTGTGGAGCTCAACAGGGGGTTCAGAAATCTACCTGAGAAATAGAGTAGCTCTCATTAATTTGTTGTTCTTCAAAGAGAAGCGAATATGTAACCAGGAAAGGAAAAAAAGATTTGGTTAAGGTGATGGGGAGAAAAGAGAAAGATGAACGTAATACAGTTGCTGCAGTTTTGAATTAAGCATTAAATTAATTACTTGTCAGTGTGAGCAATGATGATAACAAGCATGTTACCCAGTTGCAGTCACAAGGAGCTTTGGTCACTGAGTTACTTCCCTCTTTTTAAGAGGCAGCCTGACTTGATTTCTGCTGCTGACCTATGTTCTGCCCTGGATCTTGCCGTGAGCTGGGCTGCCTGACTCACGGTGGAGGAAGAGCTACCAGTTCCTCTAACTCAGCTGTGACCTGAGGCTGCTGTCTGGATGTGTGATGTCTCAACTTAGTACGTGGTTGTAGTAGTAGAATGTAGTAGGTGCTTTTCCTCCCCGTGAATGTCTTAATTTAGTCTGATCACTCCATCAGGGCTCCAAAGTAGACATCATATTCTGTGTACAAGCTGATTAGAGATGATTTGTGTAGCTAGAGCTGGTGCCTGCCAGAGCTAATCTTATGGGAGAAAAAAAAAAATCATCAAAACTAAGAAGAATTCCCTCCATCTCTTGCTTAGTTTACCCTGTCAGGAGAGTCTATAATGCAAAGAATATATGATCTACTGTTCCTCCCTGCTCTTTCAGAACAAAAGGAGGCTAAGCAGGGGATAGCAGTTTCCTACTCAAATGAAGGGTATCTCTTTAATTGGAGACTTTAGCATTGCCTCTCTCAATATGTATTCTAGAGAGAAGTGATGTTTGTAGAAGGCTGAGATTTTTTTTCTCATCTCAGTTATCCAGTTAGCTATGACTTAATGTCTTTTCATTTACACAGGAAGCCCCTAGTAGGACCTGGAATCGTGTGAATATGTGGTCTGTGGGCAGTCCCAGAAGTTGCATTTGCATACCAAGTGTTCCTGGGGCCAGGGTGAATGAGATCGATCACAGTGACTTTTTCATTAGCAGGGAATGACATTGATTTATCAGTGAATTACCACTCCATTGCTGGCTGGGTCGAGTGTCTGGGTAGGTCTTAGGGATGATCCATGGCTGTCATTTTCCCAGCTGGGTTGTTTTTTCTTTCACAGAGTGTAGGTTTAAGTGCAGCCTTCCAAATGGCACAGGTCTGCTGTTAGTTGTATTATGGCCCAAGCACAACTTGATTTCCAGGGTTACCTGTGGCTCAGGAGCTATCTGTGTTTGTTGCTGGGTTATAAGAACTTTGTAACAGTGAAATTTTTTGCTCAGCCACTGCTTCCACCACTGAAAACAAACAAAAAGAACAGACATCTTGATTTGTGTAGGTCATGATGCGGCAAATTGTTCAAAGATTGTCTGGGGGGGAAAAAGTGTCGTGCTGATTGTGGTAATTTAAAAGACTTATGGACTTAAATCTCCTCAAAGGCACAGATCCTAATTTCTAGCATTATTTGTTCTTGTAATTACCCTGGTTTAATGGGGTTGAGAAGTTTTTTCACTATATTACACTACGGCACTTGTAATAAGCATCTGAAATGTAGTTTAAAAGTCTGAACAGACCAGGCTTCTCAAATCATGGCTTCAAAATCCTGACTTGAAAGAATGTGTTCAGCCAGAGCCAACAAAGATAAGCTTAACAATTGGATGGTAGGAAAAAAAAGCTCAATGAAACAAGTCTGTAATCACCCTTTTAAGATGAAAAGTAAAACTCATTCAAAGCTTCTGTAACTTCATCTTTGGAAATTGAGTAGGTGATAGTCTTCTGAGTGGTGTAAAAGCTGAACTTCACTTTTTCATATTCTTTTTTTGTGGCATGAAAACCACTATAAGTCACTCAAGTTCATTTGTCAAGGATACTTGGGGTACCTAATACGTTGGTTGTACTAAAACAAGATTTGAGTTGTGTTTTATAGAATCTTTGCCCAGACCTCAGTAGGACTCCTGGCAGATCTCACATGCCCTTCTGCAGAGCATTTCGTACTGTTCCTAGCAGTCCAAGAGAAAGTCCACTTGTGCTGTTTTCCTAATCAGATAATTAGATGTTGATTAAAGAAAGAGTAGCATGGATCAAATATATTGGGGAAATAACTCAGTCTTGCATGGCATCTTAAAAATTGCATTGTGTTATGCTTAGGTTGATGGTGCATGGTTGGATTTAATTTTATTTTTATTCAGGTGTTGACTGTGGTTCATGGAAGGGTCACCAGTCTAAATATCACATGGCTTGTCAGCAACGACTTCAGCTGTTGTGTAGGTTTGTCTTAGTTTATTCAAGCCTGAAATATCGAAATCCTCTGAGAGACTGAAGTAAAGAATGTCATCACATGACTGAGTTTCTTTTCAAATTGAAATGCAGAAAAGCATTTAAGATAAATGGGTCTCAAGTTCTGACAAAGGAGGTGATTTTAAACCATAATGCACAGCTATGAAGAAAGCAGCAGTGTATCATTAGGTTTTGAGTACTCATTTAGATCCACTTCAAAAAGAGATTATTTTAAAAGTGAAGATTAAATCTGAGCCATGTCCTCTGTAGGAAAGTATATGTATTCCTCCTTCTGAAAGAGTACTGTGAATTTAGGGCTCAAACTAGTCTCCAACAATTGTGGTGGGATAGGCTGTTCTTTTTCAGTTTTTGTATGATCATGTGGTGTCAGGTTTTTTTTCTGGCATAGACAGATAGTGTTGGAATTTAAAGAACACGTGGATGTTCAGTTAGTACAAATAACCAGCGGTGACTTGCACTGATCCATTTTGGAAGTACATTGCATTTGGTAGCTGATATCTTGGAGAAGACAAATGCATGGGACTACTCCTATGGTATTTATTCTGAAAGATGTAATCAGCTTAGATGACCAAATCTGAACAAATGCTCAAGAAAAATGAGCGATTTAGTTAACTGTTAGAAAACAGAACCTGTATTTTGAAAGCTTTGTTGGATTTCAATCCATGACATGTAGTGTAAACCTTAAAACAAGTCAAAGGATGTATATAGCTGTACACCCCTGAAGATTAAGCTTCTTGCATGTGAGGTTTTTTATTAACAAGAACTTTGTGGTTCTCAGCATGTAAATAGAATTAAATTTCCATTAAAATGCTTTTCTGCTGCCTTGCCTCGGTGTTAATACCTCATGTTAAGCACTCACATCAAAATTAATGGCAGCGTGTGGCTGAATAACATATGTTGAGAGGAAAGCAAGGGCTGCCTCAGCAGTGCTGACTTTGGGGGGGTGTGGCATAAACATATGGGTGAGCGTGGAAGAGAATGAAACAGCCTGTAGAGCTATGGTGGGAGTTGCACTTTATGCTTGGGATAATCTGCCAACTCTTTGCAGTTCTTTTTTTTCCTTGCCACTAAAGCTTTGTAAAGGCAGAGTTGATTCTGTGAAGCCAGCCTGGGTGAGGTGGTGACCTCCATGAACCAGCCATTTAAGTGAGCTTGTTGCAGCTGCCACCAGTTCTACTTCTGAACAGAAATCTTTCAGGACCTTCATATGATTGCACTCTAAAGTTGGCTTATGCAGACTGAGATACTGTTGAATGTCTTGCTTTGACAGCTCTGAACAGACTGTACAGTGTATTCTGAGTAAAGGTGAAATCAAAATTCTTACTGAAGATGGTGTTTTTGTTTTCAGGTTCGCTGGATGATGTATTGGATTGTGTTTGCTCTTTACACAGTCACTGAAACAATAACTGACCTAACAGTCTCGTGGTAGGAGCCTGCTTTTTATGAACTCTAGATGAAACTGTATTTGTTGCTGATGTTCTTTGATTTGTAATGATATATTTTGTGTCAAGAAGTTGTGTTTGTTGATAGCCCCTTTTCCAGGCAAAGGTCTGGGTGCATGGAATGAACAGCATCTGTTTCAAGTTTGCAGTGCTCTGTCACTCGAAGTAGGGACTGTAACACTTCCACCTTTGCTGTAGGAACTGAATAGGGAAATGGAACTCTTAAAAGGATGGACTAGAATTTCTTTGTGCAGGAATGTATAATGCAAAGCAAGTACATTAACTGTTTTAATTTCTTAAATGGCAGGTAATTAAAAAAAAATAAATCCACAAATCTATAACTCATTTAATTTTTGCATGATATAATTTCTTGTATGTGAAGAAGCCTGTGTTCTAGTTGGTAACTGTTTTTTAAAGATCTATTCATAATGATTAATTACTGTGCATTTTCTTACTGCAGTTGTTGATTCTGTACAACCTTTAACTTGTCTGTAGGTTTCCACTGTACTACGAACTGAAGATAGCTTTTGTTATCTGGCTCCTTTCCCCGTATACTAGAGGGGCGAGTTTAATCTACAGAAAATTTCTCCACCCACTGCTTTCTTCTAAAGAAAGGGTAAGAAATAACTTCTCAGATTTTTAGTGCCTAATATGGACATTCCATGTGCTGAAATACTGTTGCTGGGTACACAGTAAAAGCAGAGCAGTGTTACTGGTTTGCCAAGCAGCATGGACTTGGCCTAGCACAGCCAAGTGCACATGGTTGTGTGTATATGCTTCTGTTGAACTTGCCAGAGCAGACAATGTCCTGCTCTTTATTGACACAAGAGAGCCTGGTGTCCCCTGCTCCACTTGGTGCACTCAGAGGAGCCCAGCTGAGTGGAAGTGATGCAGTTTGACTTTCTCCTGTAAGAACATGTGCAGAGCTCTCTGTGCAGAAGTACAAATGTAGCCTTACAAAAAGCTATTCGTGTTACCATTCTTTCCTAGCATAACCAAGTAATAACCCTTGTCAGGATGATTGACATGAATGGCCTTTATGGAGTGCAAACTGACAGGATAAGAGAAGAGACCTTTTTACTGCTGTTTAAGGGAAGACCAGTCTGCAACAGTAAATACCCAAAAAGACATTCATATGCTAGAGGATGTTTAGCTTTAGCCCAAGTATGACAGGACCACAGCTCTGCTTAGCTCTTTCTCAACATCCGGTTTGGATGTGTGGAAAGAGCTATTAGCAAAGGTGTGAAGACTGCCACTGAGAAACCTCAGTCCAAAAAATAGCATTCCTAAAGGCTGGTTCTAGGCTTGGCCTTTATTAGGCAAAGCAGGTGGCTGACATGATGGCTGCTGGTATGAACAGTACGGTCCTCTTGACCTTCTGAAGGTGGAGCTATAAACTGTTTGCAGCTTGGTAAGCTAAAGGGGTACTTTGCTGTAGTCTGTGAGCTGTTGGGAAGTACCTTGCAGCCTTTATCTCCAACTCCAGACACTTAACCACAGCTGGGGATAAATGTCATGACTGTATTGTCCTTGGTACTTAACTATGTCAAAGCTCTGGCTTTGGCAGTTCTTGGTGAGCTAGTTCTACCTTTCTAAGGAGCTCTCTGATTTCATGCTATTTCTTGACCAACTTTTGTCTGAAAAGTTCAGCTTATTCTCTGTAAGGAATTTACTGTGTAGCTGCAATGTTTCTGAGCTGGACAAAAATGATCTATTTTATCTTCTTGTTTGACCAGATACAATCCTTTTTAAATGAGGGAGTTGTAATGAATGAAGCACCAGTACACAGAGACCAGACTAACTATCCCATAAAATATCTTCTTGAACACTTTTGTCTTCTTTACTGATGAAAAAATAATACTGTGGGGTAGTTTTGCTCTTATGAACAGCCTTCTAAAATGTAAATACGTTTTGCTTTTAGGAGATTGATGAGTACATCGTCCAAGCCAAAGAAAGAGGCTATGAGACCATGGTGAATTTTGGAAGGCAAGGGTTGAATTTGGCAGCAACTGCTGCAGTGACAGCAGCTGTAAAGGTAACTTTCTGTTTGCATTAATTGCTTTTGACCTTGATACAGAACAGTGTAATTGTACTGAGGATTCACCATTCCTAAACAAAAAGTTAAATTCTGCAGGTGTGGTGAAAACCTGGAATAGAATTAAAGGCTTGTAGGCCTCTACTCCTCCTCGTGTGTTGTTTAAGATGGCTTGCAGTTATCTCTTGGATGATGGGAATCAGTTTACTCTAATTCAAAAGGAAGCACATAGTTTTCTGAGCAGGCTTTTGGTAAAGATGACCATTGTTTCTCTTCTGTCTGTTTTGCTTTCTTGTTGGTAAAAAACCCCACCTATTTAAAGGATCTCTGGTTTTTCTGCTGTTTTTCTCCAATCAACTTGAGGTAACTCCACATATGAATTAAAGCATGAAAGACTACTACCATGGATAGAAGTGATCTTGACACATTAACTTGTTTGCACTTGTTGAGTGAGTTATTAAATTAATACACTAGCATAAGCCTGCCTGTTGCTGTTTAGCATACACTTACTTTGTCATGTAATTTCCAATAAATCCTGAAGTAACCTGTGGTTGTGCCCAGATTACTACCTTTCTACAAAAATTTACCACCTTCAGTTGTATTTCAGAGGGTCTTATGTATAGGAAAACAAAATACAAGTTCAAATGTAAGACTCGGAGCAATTTGTGTCACTCTGAAAGGAGTATAACTTCAGACAGCATGTATTCTACCTAATAGTAATTTAAACCAGAACACAAAGTATGGAGAGAAAGAGGTGTATGTCCAAGGTAAATGATAGTTTTAAGGCAATCAGGATTAATTTCTTCCTGAGAATAAATGAAACCACGTTCATCGTAGCAGCACTGAAAACCTGAACTAGATAACAAAAGTAGATAACACAAAGCACTGTAAGGATCTCTGGCTGTCAAAGTTGAGTAGGTGCAGATTGCATTTAAATCAAACTTTTGGGCTTCTCTGTGAACTTGTGTTATAAATCAAAGATATTTCTAAAAACTACATTTTCAAATACAGTCTCTGAAAGGTTTGGAAACATAGCCCTGTGTATCTTGTTTATTTTCTCTGTTTTTAAAGATAGATGTGGGTGCTAGCATAATCACTTTTTGTTTTCAAATATGATCATAATGAGCCTGAAATTCTGAGAATGTGATTAAATTTGATCACTGTGGGTTTTTTTTGTTATTCAAATTCTTAGTATTGCCTTGAGACATGAAATAATTTAGAATGAAATAGAGTGTACCTCCAAAGGAATTAAAGTATAAAATTGAAAACAGGTTATTTAAACAAACCAAACAAATGCCCAAAGTGCTCTACTGGGAAAAAGTTTAAGAACTGTGCTAAATGCTAAAATGCAAATTCTTTTCAAACAGCAAATCCTAATTTATTACAATGTGCACCTCTAAGGATACTTATGCCCTGTGTGTGTTCCCAATGTTTGACTATGGTGGGATATTTTCTTGTTAATCCTTATGGTGTTACAAAAATATTGTAAAATAACACAAATATCTCCTCCCACTTTTTCCTGAAATGATGAATAACTCTTCCCAAAGTGTCTGTGTTTAGATTTCATTGCTATTCAGCTGTGACTGGCAAGATGCCTACTCTGTTTGTTAAAACTTGTTAAACATGCTCATGAATATTTGTACAGAATTAGTTCAGTGCAGATGAGATGATTGGGCAAAAGAACCACCACAATACCATAGACCTAAAATAGACATGATTTTTAAACAGTATGAAAGAGGAGACTCTCTGCAAAATCTTTATTTTGGCATGTTAAGCCTCTTGAGTTTGTCATTCCAGAAAGCTGAGCGTGACTGCTCCAGGAAAGCAAATGGACACAATGCGTGTGTTCTTGATTTTGTTCCTTGTTTTTCGAGGGTTGACTGCTGCCTCCAGCAGGTGAAAAGATTATCCCTTCAGCATGAGCTGGGGGAGCATGCTATAGGGTTTCAGGAATGGGATCGTTTAGTGGGATCAGTTTTGATGGGAAGGAGGACACACTTTCATCACTTTTTTTTTTAAACCATTTTTTTTAAAGCATGCATGCTTATTCTGGCATAGCAGATCTCAAATTGGGAGAGGGGGAGGCTAAACATGTGTGAGGTTAAACCTCTGTCAAAAGACACTAAAATGTCCAAGCAAACTGCTTGTGCTGACTTTGGGAGGGTGGTAAAATTGCTTGGAAACTTGCTGAAATGTTTTCAAGATCAAATGTGAGAAAGTGATTTTTCTCCACGGGTTGTCAAAGGAATAGGGGATTACCATTAAAAGGCTGGTTGGCTCTGTTCGGGGGACTGGAGCAGCCAGCCAGGTCAGTCTACTGAAATCTGGCATAGATTTAAACCTGCTCTACTCCAGTTAAATTGAAATGTAATTGGCAGGAGTAGTGGCTTATATCTTACATTCCCACACTGATATTTTTAGCTAGTACTAGTTAGCCACTGTTCATATAAAATTTAGTGTTTCAAAACCTGCTAATAGCATACATCAGCAAAATAAATTGTGTTTAATTAGCATGTCAGGCAAATCTCTGTAAAATCTGCTATCAGGAGGCTGAGAGATGAAATGTGTTATATGTGGACTTTTTATATACCAGAGGAAGTTTTTATTAGTTAAAGAAATGGAAATAAGCTACCTTCAATGATAGCAAAGTTGTTGGAGCTCTTCCTATTCAATAGTACGTGGATTTGGGGAAATTATATCCACAACACCAACTTCCACTAATGTATCTTGTATTTTGATGCATCTGCTTTTCAGGTCCTCTGAGGTGCTGGTTATCTGTACTTGTCAATTTTTGCCAACTCAGAAATTCTGACTTCTTGAGCTACCAATGAAAACTGTTTTTTTTTATCACTATAAGCAGGGTGGCTGCTGATTAAGGTGTGAAATGCTCTGTCCCTCTTTATAAGGTCACACAAATAGTGTTCATTTGTGAAGTGTTAGTAGTGGTAATACGCTTTGAGGGCTGTGTTTGAGTGTCTTTTAGCCATCCTGAATCTGCTGCCTTTCTCTTGGTTGAATATTGTTCTCCTGGCTTTGCTGGGAGTTCCCCTTGTTCCCACTCAGGCCACGGCAGAGGAAGGAGGTGCCTTGCAGCCATCTGTGGCACACAGCCAGTACTCCTATGAGCAGCAGCACTACTTGCCTCCTCCCTGCTGGGACTGCCTGGCCTGCTGCAGGGGTCACTCACAGGACAGCAGCCCCTCTGCTGGCTGAGAGGGAACACAAGTCATTCCCTGTCAGCTACGATGGGATCAAGGAGGGAACAGCTGAGAATGTGGGTGCTACAGCTCCAAGCAGCCCTGTGGACACAGAGTCCATTGAGAACTTGTCCAGGGAAGACAAGGAGCTTTAGTCAGTGATCCTGGCCACTGAGGGGTGCAAGTCCAATTTAAACAACAGAGTCCCCGAGGCAGACCCAGGGTGGTGTTTGTTTACAGCAACCTCCCTGGGTTAAGCATATAGACTATAAAAATACATGCTTAATAACAGAATAGGGAATGGCATTTCATATAGGAGGGTCAGTTGATGAGGCTGCATACTAATAGCTTTGTGGAGGCTGAGTAGTCTCAAAAGGAGATCCTTAAGTAGGCTATATTTATTTTAAAAAATTGTCTTAGAAATATATTGCAACTTAGTGTTTCACTTTGGTCACTAGTAATGAATGTGAACTGTGAAAAGCATTTAATATATTTTGAGAAATGCTACTGAATGATTAAGCAACATTATTCTTTAAGACTTGCATTTTTTAAAGACAACACAGACTTCACAGTTCATCTAAAACATTTGCTTACATGGAAACTTGAGCACTGAAGTTGTTCTGTGATTGCACATGTGTGTATCTCAATCCTTTGTGCTGAAACTTAGTTGGCAGCCTTTGGGCTGGGATGCAGCGTGATGTATTTCTTCCTTACTGGTAGGAACTGTTGACATACTGGGCCACCAGTGCAGGTGTGGTGGCTGCTTTGCCACCTTCTCCTGAGCAGCACTTTGGGGTGTGTGTATCTGGGAAGAGGTGATGGCTGCTGCCATGTCTATAGCATGAGACTGGAAGCAGGGCATCCTCCTTCAGCTCCACCTGCAATTGGATTGCTCTGCCTGCTGTTTTTTGGGCAAACATGTTGCTTTCCAGCTGTGGCTAATACCTCTGAGTGTTCAAACAAGGTATCAAAGCTCTCAGAGCATTATTTTTCTAAATCTGAATGTTACTCCCCTGTTTCCTGCAGTAGAGGGTATTTAATCTCACATTTCCTGCAGTAGGAAGGAATTTAGTATTTTTCAGCCAGGCTTTCATCCTGAGCCGATAGTAATCCAGATTCTCATGGATTGCTTTGTTCCAGCAGAAAGCGATCATCTGCTGCTTTTGGGCATGGGGTGGAAGAATATTTTTAAGTCCTAAATGCAGGATGTGCACAGTCAAGCGCACACCCACAGAAAACACCTTGAAATTTGTCCTTCAGTTAGTCTATGCAGTGGTGTGGAGTAGAAATCAATATTCATTTTGCTAGACTGGGTCTTCCCAGGGGTTGGAATGGATACTGGGGGGACTGTAGTAAGTACTTGCACGGTACAGTGTGATGGTGACTGTCCAGCACAGCAGTGGTTGTGCAGCCCCCATTCCCACTGTGAGTCTGAGGCATGTGTGCTGCATCTCTTATTTGTGTATATATCCTTTCAAACTTCTTAATGATTGCTGTGTGTAACTTGAGTAAAACTTTCCATCTTGGCAAGTACTTTTGGAATGAAGGGCCCATTGTGTGACTCTGTTATGTCCTCCCTGAATGAGGCAGTGCTCCACAGGAGCTCTAGCTCAAGCATGCAGTTTGGTTAAGGGCGCACAATGTTATTTTATGGCACATAGTTGATTTTTTTCCCCCTTTGAAAAACAAAACTCTGTGTCCAAAAGCTGCACTGGAAAATAAGGCTGAGTGTTTCCAGCTTGGATCTAGTCCTCTCTCTACAGTGGAATAAACACAGGCTTGTCATATGATTTGTCCTTAGGATGTTAGTTGTTATAATCTTAATTTCATTATCCTGCACCGCCATTTCCAAATGTCTCTTTGTAGTATATCATCGGATGAATGAACTTGCTGGACAACTTTTACGCAAGTGTGTCTTTGCATACTTCTGCTTCTGGCAAAAACCAGCTTATTTCAGTGTCTTAGAGTAGACTCTGCTCATATTTGGTGAGTGGAGTTGTGCTGAATTAGTTTGGTTTCTGTTGAGAACCAAATGGGTCTATTTTACATAATCATCAGTGTTCAGGGTCTGCAACTTGTGTCCTGTTGCAGCTCTTCAAGCAGCAGACACAGACTGATCAATGGTCCTGTGTTACAGCAGATGCTGTAACCTCTTCCTTTTTGTCCAAAGAAGCAGCTCTCCCTCCAGTTCTCTTCACCATGTCCCAGCTTACAGCTGACTAAGTTCTCAGCCATAGCTGGTTCACCATTTGATTTACTTGAAATTCTTTTCAAGGTAACAAATGGAGTAGTGAAAGGGCAGGATTTCTCCTGCCTCAGGAATCTTAGGATGCCTACCTTAAATAAAGCGTTTTGTGAAATAAAGTTGACTTCAGAATTTCTACAATCTCTTACATAGAGACTGTGTGATGTCCATAGAATGTTTTAACTCAAAGGCAAGCTGTACTTATGTTTTTGAGAACTGTGAGTCATTCTTCAAGCATGTAGGAAGAGCTAGAAAAGTTAAGGCTTCTACTTCTCTTACAAGAAACCTTTTCTTTGTTGTTGTTTAGTGTCCATGAATGAATAGTAGTGTAAAAGTTCTAATGGGTGATCCTTGCTTGAGCAGCACACTGTCCTAGTTTTATATGCTGTGCTAATGACTAGTCATTAGAAAATGAATATTAGGTTTCAGCCACTTTCACCCCGACCCTTTGGTAGCAGTGCAAGCTTAAGGAATTTAACTCTGCTGTGTCTTCACTTTGCATGGCTATTTTTAATGTGGAGTAATGCTGGTCTACCATGGGCAGGCAGTTGTCATCAGAGTGGGAACAAATGTGTGGGTAGTAGTGCAAGAACTGCCTTATGCTGGTGCTGTTGCAGAGAAAGGTGTGTGGAATTGTACCCTGAGTTCTGCTGCTGCTAGCTAACCTAAAGTTTAAATGAGGAATTCTACTTAAGAGCTTCATTTGTAAAAACAGTCTTGAATGCTTGCTTGAAGTGGGATTGGTGCATAGGCTTGTCAGCCTTCCCCTGAAATGGTCATTTTTTTGCCTCATGCCAGAGAGGGAAGAATTAAATGTTGCTTTAACATGACTGGGTACTTGTTCTTGTGTGCTTGTTTTAGTTGCTTATGCAATAAATTAATCTTCAATGCTTTAATAGTAACATCCTCTGATGTAAGATGAAATAGCTGCTTGATGACCCTTCTTTCCAACAGGGAACTTCATGTCCCATATAGAAAAGATGTAAAGACAATTGGAAAAGGAATACTAATGTTCACTATTCTCATATGTAGCATTAGATTTTGGGTTGGTATTGTGTCAGTAAAGCTGCTAGTCTGCAATGCAGGCAGGACCTCTTGGGTTTATGATTTCAAGCCCGTCAACTACAGCTGCTTTTGTAGTGCTGCCGTTTCTCAGTTCCTTGAGTGAATGTTAAAGTATATTTTAAATGGGTTTTTTCTTATGCATACTCAGATTTGTGGAGGGTAAAATACAAAATATCAGAAAATGTTCTTCATACTTTCTAAAATTGAAGAGTTAAACTCGGTCACACTGCCTAGAACTGCTAAAGAAATGCCACATTTGAAATGAGTGGAACATTTCTGATGTGTGCTGCTTTTAAACACTTCATCTCACCAAGGAGCCTTTACTTGCTCAGCTTAAAGGAGTGGAATGATGCATTTGTGATGAAACTGCCAGCTTATGTGTAACTTTGTCATCTCAGAGCAACCTATTGTTAAGCGTGGGTAAAAGTAATAACTAAAACAAATGTGAATCTACTGCATGCCTGTGTTCTGTGGTTTTTAGTGCAGCAAGGAAGCATGGGCTTAAACATCTTAACCCAAGCTGAGCAGCAAAGTTAAAACTCTGCTTCATTTTCAAAGACACTGTTTTTGTATTTCAGAGCCAAGGTGCAATAACTGAGAAGCTGAGGAGCTTCAGCATGCATGATCTGACTACTATACAAGGAGATGAGCCTGCGGGACAGAGACCCTATCAGACATTACCAGAAGCAAAAAAGAAATCCAGAGCCTCTACAAGTGAATCTTCAGGTATGTATCTATTTTTTTTCAAGCTAAAAGAAAAATGCACCCAAGACAAAAGGGGGAAAGCAGAAGTAAATTTACCCCATTTCTAAATGGAAAAGGCCTGAAAGAGTTTCAGTTAAACAAAGTAGACTTGGTCAAAATACATGACAACAGTTGAGAAATCCTCCCTGATTTTTTTTTTCACAACCATTCTATGTAGTCATACTCTACTCATTACGCCTGTCTTTGCCAACTGGCAACAAGAATTTTTTGCTAAAGCAAAGCTGAATTGGAAGTTAAAAAACCCCCCATGATTAAGTGGTGTTTCTGTGACAAACACACAAAAAGTTAAATGTAAAAATGTATGGAAACTCAATAAGTAAAAAGAGTAAATTATTGGAAATTGATTCCCTTGGTCTGTAATGATAGATCACAATGTAAAATTGCTAGTAGTGATAGGAGTAATGAAGACATTGAGTTATCATAATGTCCTGATGCCTGTCAACACTCAGACTGTGTGAGGACCAATGTTTTTTTCAGAGATACTATTTTATTGTTATATTACACATGTTATTGTCATCATCACTTTGCTCTTGAGCCTGTGATGCTTGAAGGAAGGTTTTGGTAGAAGGCTGACAACTGCACCTTTGAAATGGTGAAGCTGCAGTGTAAAGGAGTTGATATTTCCCACAGAAGAAATTGGTCTGGCTTATTTCTTTTCACCTGAGCCTGTCGTTTCTTCCCATCCCTGCATTTCTGGGAGGGGTGGTGGTTGTGGGGTCCAAGGAGTTCCAGGAGTCACATGGTAGCCCGTGGTGTTCCTGAGCAGTAGATGTACTGCTGAATGGCCCTCAGCTGAACTTCACATCACACCCAGAACATGCCCTGTGCAGGGCAGTGTATGGACCAGGGCTCCTGGCTGGAGAGACAGCCAGGATTCATCAGGGGCTGCATTAGGGATGGTGTCACTGCAGCCACTGTGCACTTCCTTAGTAAGGAGCATTAGTTATCTATATGAAATAGCTGGACAGTGCTCTAAATTTAATGTTTTAGTTTATACTGGAAAAATAGTCCCGGGTCCTCAGATTTCAATCTCAAATATCAAAACGCTCTCTGACCTAATTGTGCTTAGTTGTTTCTGCTCCTAGGATATACCTCTCTTGTTTTAATTTTTTTCAATATTAGAGTTTTTAAAAAAGATCAAATTACAGGTGGTTTTAGGAACACTGCCTAGCAATATTTTGGTTTGCTGAGCAGTGTGTTATTTTTTTTGTCATGTGTGCTGGTAGTTTTGTGCGAATTGGTTGAAAAGGCCTAGTTGTACAACATTGATTATGGAACGGCTGGGCTGTCAGCATGCTTGGTGTGAAAAGGGCAAATGTGACGGTGGTGCATCAGAAAAGGTGTTACAAATAGAGAGAAGGAAGTATCGGCGTCATTGCAAACATCCCTACTCAGAGTAACAGATACAATTCTAATCTTCCATATTGAAAAAGGTGAATTGAAACTGTATTGGAAGCAAAGATGTGTTGCCTCTAGAATGGCAGATATGGTAAGTCTGCCTGAAGTAGCTGTGGAATAGGTGAATGTGATTGTAATTTCAGGGGGGAAAAAAGAGAATTGAGGAAAAGAACCCAGTTAAACCTAAATAAAATACTGGCTTAAGATGAAATGTATGCTGGTCATTAGTGAAGTTTGGCTTGGAGTCTAAAAGGTGTTCCTGAGTGTTACAGCCTGAAGGTTCTGAAATGGCCTCGTAAAAGGAGAGTTTGGTGTGGGAAAGGAACAAGACTGGGTCTGGAGGCTTTGTGATAGGTCTGTGGTGGGGATTCAGGGCTGCTGGACCCCAAGGAGCTTTTCCGGACATGTTTTTAAGCAGTTTGTGCCCCCTAGTGTGAGTCTTGGATAATAATCTTGGTCCTAGTTTTGCAGGATGTAAACAACCCTTAACAGCACTTTGATGTGTTATGCAGCTAAAAGGAGCTTTGGTTTAAAAATGCAGAGAGTGATTCGAGCATGAAGAAAGAGCCTCTGAGTCAGAGTCATGGAATGGTTTGGATTGGAAAGGACCTTTTAAAGATTTATCTAGTCTAACTTCTGACTCACATGGCTTGTCCAAAAACCTGAAGTACTTTTTAAGTACTGAGGATTTTGCAGTTCAGTGTAAAGCAGAAGATGGTGGCAGACTTAAGGTTGCAGGTTTGACAGTTGAAGAACCACTGCATCACACACCTATAGAAGGAACCAAGTGGCTCATTCCTTACAAACAGCAGCATTAGAAGTAAGATGCTCCTGGCATGTTTCCTGTCTTGAAATACCTGGCAGACAGGCCATATCATTTAAAAGAATAAATGCTGTGTGTTAAAGATGAAACTCATGGCTTTCTTAGAAATCTAAAAGTTACAGCTACTTCTTATTAAACAGTTTTATAAAATGTTTTTTAAAAGGTTACAAAACTCCACTGGAAAAAAATGCTGGAGATGATAAAACAGACGAAGAGATGGAGGGGACACATTCAGAGGACGAAATGTTTGCTCAGAGAGGCCTTCGAAGAACTCAGAGCATGAAATCTGTGAAAACTAAAGGCCGTAAAGAGGCAAGTATAATCCTAGTTAATTACTGACTTTGACAGTGTACCTTGGCATTTTTAATAGTGCAGAAATTTATTTTTATTCTTAATCTCTGAGGAGTTATCAATGCTAACTGGGTTGTGGAATGCTAAATGGAGAAGGAAGTATGTGATAATATCTAAGCTTGGAGCTTATGTACTTTGGAGTGTTTAAGGGAAATAGATGAATGAAATGAACTTCAGAGGAACAAGGCAGTGAAGATGAAATACACTCTGTGCTTGTAATGCTAATTCTGGCAGCACCAAGCCCAAATTCCAGCAACTGCTCACCTTGAAAGAGGTATGCAGAGCAGTATTCTCATCTGCTTGTCATGTACACTTCATCTGCTGTTTAATAGTTTAAAGACGATTCCGAATTTTTTAGTTCCCATAGACATGGCCTGCTTTGATTCTTTGTAAGCCACAAAAAGAAGGTTCTAGTAGGATTCTGAGTGGTTTATATTTGTATGTGACACAAAATCTAAAGATACTTCGGAATAAAGGTCTGCGGAGTCTCATTAAAGTTTTGGGGTAATTCCAGGAAAACAGTTGAGACTTACTCTTCTGGCCCAATTGTGTTGAGACTACATCTTACTCAGTCATAGGTAGATTCTGTTAGTGCAGTTGTGGAGTGTCCAGAGCACATTAAAAAATATTGGCTCAATTGGATTAGTGGAGAGGTAAACAATATTTCTGCCTGATGTGACTCAACTCTTTGTTAAGTTGTAATTTTATTTCTCCCCTCAGATACGATATGGATCACTGAAATACAGAGTAAAGAAGAGACCCGTTGTCTACTTCTGAGTGTATTGCACAATGCCTGCAAGACAAACTGCTGTACCATAGTAACTTGAATTCAGTGTGTCAAGTGTTACAGATCTGTATATGATTCATATGATGAGTATGTATGGATAGATACAGTAGGACTTGGTTTTGTGAACCCAAGCGTTTGGATAAAGTATTACTCTGCTCTTCTGTAATTGCTTATTGTTTAGATTCAAATCTGGACAAGTTATGGTATGAATTTCAGCACTCCTTGGAGGGGGGCTAAATCAGTAACAGGCAACAGCCCTTTGCCAGAGGTACTGAACTGACAGAAATAATTATAACTCCAGTTGAATTAGCAGAAGTTGTAAGTATTTGGAGCTTGTGAAAATGGAACCCACAGTGTCCCCAAGTTTACATGGTAAGATAGATATACTTGAAATATTTTTCTGAACTACAGTTCCTGAAAAGTCCTTTGTGTAATTTTTTAATGTACAGTTTAAATGACAGTGGATGATGGTGGGAAAGGAAAAGGAAAGATGAGCTAGATGGGATATATCCTAAACATCATCATCTTGCATCATATTGCCAAGCTTAAGAATTTATATAATTCTGATAGGTGCAGACTGGGGGTACATATAGCACTTTATGCAAAACTATAGTTTTGCACACTCTTAATGATTTACAACTGCACATGTAATTTTAGTGACTTGATAGGTTGAATGCCAGCAGTTCCTGTATTTCATGATATTTTTAAAATATATCTTGATTGCTTAAGTACAGTTAGGATGCTGTAGATAAGTGCTACTAACAATATTATCAGGTGCCTTTCTGTGTATTATAAGGCTGTGTGGGTTTTGTCTGTGTGGGTTTTTTTTTGTTTTGTTTGTGTCTATTGTCCTCCTTCACCTAGAGAGATAACATGATTTAAGTCAGTTTTTGGTTAAAATTGTGGTAAGTGAAACTTTTAGCAATTCCAGTGTTAGACCTCAGGGATCTGATCAGCCCATCAGCTCTGTTACGAGTCATGCTGACATAAAGGCATGTGTGATAGATGAGACAGGCCCTGGCTTGGTTTTGCTCTACATTGCTTTAAGAATGAATATATATATATTTTAGAACATGTATGTGTGTATATTTCATATCACATGTGGATTCTAAAATGGACTATATAGTACCTTCTTTTATTGCTAAAGTTATTGCTAAAATATTTGCATATAGTTTTTTCTAAAAGTCTGGTTGATTTAGTCAGACATGTTATAACTTAGAGTCCTGTGGCATATCTGCACAGAGATTAATTTTGCAATGTCTTTCAAGACAGGGACTTGTCAAAATGACTTTTTTAGGTCCTCTTTGGTTCTGTTTTCTGCATTTCTGAGAATTAGGCTGATTTTAGTTTTCTGCGTGACTGTATTTCTACTGTGGATTCAGGGAGAAACCACCCACTTTTTGGAGATAGTATTTTATTGCATATCATGGAGAGCGGATGGTGTTACTTGCCTTGAAGAGAAAATGGCATGTGATTCCTCTTATCCTTGGATCTCTGACTCCAGTCCTTAGGCCTTCCCCCAGGTATTGACAGTCATCTGTTGCAGCCCTTTTAAAGGTATTCCTAAGGCTTGAGCCACTGTAGTTCTTTTTCTTCATTACACACCCAGGAGTTCCCTGCTGGGTGGCACTTACTGGCAAAAACAAGAAGTACAGTGCAAAAATCCCACCCTGGGGCCCCAGCTTTTCCAAGGAGCTGTTGTCTGTGGCTGGGGAGCAGTCACAAAGGCAGTGTGCCTCAGGAATGTTTGTGCTTCCCATCTGTTTCCCTGAGTGCAGGGAGGAGCTGTCTGTGTGTTAAGGTATGGAAGACCTTAAAGGAAACTGAAGTTTTTGTATTTGCACCTCACCCCTCTCTGAACATTGGACTGACCTGGGCCAGGGATGGATCTCTGACTTAGTGTCCAGTTGAGCAACCTCCTTGAGCATTTGCTGCCACATTTTGTTATAACTCATCATTCTTATATTATCAACAAGCATGGCAATAAAATGATCATTTTTCTACCAATCAGAATGCTGCATGAAGGAGCCGGGTAAGCCGTTCTTTCAGAATTACAGTTCATGTAGATCCTCTTTTGGGGGTTGTGTTTTTAACATTTGCAGAGCTGGAGATCATTTGACTGTTTGAGTTTGTACACTTGTGTCAGGATCTTGCTCTGTCTCTCTGTATACCTGAGGCTGTCACCTGGGGCAGGCTTAACTTGCTTGCTCAGCTGGCAAAATAAACTCTCCTCTCTCTGAACCTTGCACTGAACTAGGAAAACTGGCAGTATTCATTACTGTTTGCACATGAATGTGCTTGTGTTCTCTCAGATACTGTCCTAAGTGATCAAACTCCCAGTGTTTTCCTAGCTGTTTTGTTCAGTCTAATATCCAGCTGTAAAATTCTTTTCTTGACAGCCTGATTTTGCTCTTTGAATTCATCCTGAAACTGGTTCACTGTACTTTCTTAATTTTTTTCTTCTTGGTGTTCATTGTCAGCTGATGCTTGGCAGAGCACAAAGGCATGATTAGTTTTCATCCCCATGATATGTAGCTCTCTTTGCTTGTTAAATTGTTTGGTTTCAGAATACACAGTCTTTAAACTTTGTGTACAGAGAATTTTCCAACTTCTCTTGCCTTAGCAACTGCAGAAGTGATCTGTCTAGCTCTTGCTAGTAAACTTCTTGGAAAAATGTTAAAAATTGATGTTTAACTTAACATTCTGTTTGGTCTTGGACTGTAAAATGTAGTCAGTGTCAAATTAGATAACCTTCTGCACAAAGTGTTTCCTGAGAATTGACTGACAGCCACCAACAGGTCTGCTAATGTAGTTAAACAAAAACTTACACAGAGGTTAAAGGTGCTTTTAAAAGAGAATACCTATTTCTGTTTAAATCATATCAAGGTTTCAAGCCTTTCCAAAGTATGTGAACTGACTCAGTTCTGAGCAAGAGCCTACTGAAGATTTTAAAATACCCAGTTTGAGATGAGGATTAAATCAATGGCCTCAGCTGCATATAAGCTTAGGCCAGACTCTGATTACAATGTAATTGCCAATGTTGTGAATATCTTTGGTATGTGAATGTAACTGAATAATATCCAAGATACATTTTATGAACACTAATGAATTTTAACTGAAGATAATGAGATTGAATGGTGGAGGAAATGCTGGATGCATTTAACACTCTGTTCATAAGAAAAATGTGTTTTATTTTTGGTGTTGCTTTTATTAATGGGAAGTTGGTATTTTTAAGTATCTTTTCTATAAAAAATATGTACATGCAAAGGCAATACTTTAACATTTTTCAAGAACTTGTATTTTTAAATGCTATAGACCAGAGACTGTCAACATTTGGACTGCAGTTAGTAGCTTTAAAAAAAATGCAATGTAAGCTTTAATTTTTATTTTGTAATAATAACTTGCTGTCAACTTGTTTACATATTTGTAGGAGGGAAAGCTTCATTATGCATTGACTTACCTTGATGCTCTCTTCAATAAACGCTGCTTTGAGCAGGATGCGGTGGATATTTGATTACCTGAAGTATGATTAACAAACCAGTCAGTATGTAATATGTGTTCTGTTGTTTATCACAATGCTTTCAGCACCGAAACAACCCATCTGAGCTTTGGAGAAACTTTTAAAACTGTTCAAGGTGTGACTGAACTGCCCTGGAGGTTCTGCTGTGGAGCTGAAGCTGATTTACACTGAAGTGAAACTTACCCTGCTAAAGGCAACTTGAAAATGCTACAGTGTTACCTGGTTTGATTAAATGTTCAGTTCAGAGAGCATTCAAATTGAGATGTTTCATGTCCCGAAGGATATATTTTCCTGGGGAACTGCTGGACAGCAAACTCATTTTGGTTTGTATTTCCTAATTAGAGTTCTTCTGGTTCCTCAGAGGAGGGGATGCATAGGTGAACTTGGCGCTTTCCTTTCTCAAACCTCCTCTCAAATGAGCTGTTAAGACCCCTGCCAAAACCCAATGCAGACCCTCAGTAACTGTTCTCTGGACCTTGTTTGCAAGGCTTCTCGACTTACTGCTTCAAAAGAAAGAATTTCTTAGTAAGGTTAACTGAGGAGAAACACTTGAGAGACAGTTGCAATAAATACCTTTGAAGCATTATGAAAATCTATCTAACTGTAAGGGACCTCGCAGTGATTTGGTTCCTCATGTTGGAACACTTTATGCAGTACAAACCCCCTGCCAAAAAACTGGGGATGTCAGAAAACAATGCGGACCTTTTTTCCTTTATTTGTTCAACTGATGTTTAGCAGGTAGAAGGAACACTGAATGTGGGCTGAAACCTATCCTGCTGTTTAATGTAATGCTGGTGAGACCTGCTCAGGGAATCATTGTCTGGTGATTCTAAAATGGTGCTGGTGCAGATGCAGCAGCAATGGGGACAGGTTTTTTGGGGCTTTTTTTTTAAGGGTTCTTGGGTGTTGTGTCCTTTCCACACTAACATGGGAAAACAGGCATTAGAATATGAGGGGAAACCTAATAGTTCTTGAAAAACCAGTTCCAAAATTACTTTTGTCCTTTCTATAGCTGGATTCTGGAACAGAGCAGGAGCCTGTCTTAATGTCTGCCTGCCTTTGCCAAGGTTCAGTGACAGATTGCTGCCTGAATTAGGACAGGAATCATGAAACTAGCTGGAGCAGGGACTACAAGGACCTCAAAGGACTTCACTGCTGTCTGCCAGCGTACAGTGACCATGTTGATGAGGAAGCTTAGAAATCATTTAGGAAGTTCCTTTTTTCCAGGCTGTCACGGTTCCAAGGTAAGCAGCAGTTTGACCCTCACTTAGCTGTTCTGGGCAACAAATTTGCTCTGTGGTGTGGCACTCTGCTTCCTCAGGGAGCTGTGCTGTCCCAGCCAGTCTTACTAATTCTAGTTCTCCTGCACTACAAATACTAAGGGGAGGGCATCCTAACTTACTGCCTCCAAGGGAAGGATTTCTTGATAGGGCTGAGAAGACTTCAACAAGCAAAACTAAACCTTTCTGTCAAGTTAGTGTGATAGTAAGGCTGTACCTTCAAATGTAATGGTAGGAAAAATGCAAGTACAATTGTGTTAGTCTTGAAGCAATTGCACCAAAGAAGGCCAGTCACTGTGCTTTTGTCAAAACCCTTAATTATAGTTAATGTTTCTAAATACTAGACAACTTGAAGGGAGTTTCTCCCGCTGTCTGTAGGATGTGGAGCTCTTTGGTGTCACTTGTTAGGTGGATGAAAGCCCCAGAATGAAGAGAGCATTTATGGTAATTCAAATCGTTTATTGAATTGGCCGGGCAGCCTCCTGGTTCAGTAGGTGCCCAATTACCACATGGCCAGAGACAGCAGCCCGGGAAAGAGGTTACCGAGCAAAATTAACCTTTGGCGGCAGCCTGCAATTATCTGGTCTACATTAAACCCTGATGACGAACACTGCTTCGCTTAAAACCGAGGTCATTAAGGGGGGAGCCGCTCCCGTTTCCCAGGAGCTGTGGGCCAGCCGCCCCCGAGCATCCCGCCCGGACCCTCCTCCCGGCCTTACAGCCCTCTGGAGGGAGCGGGGCGGGAAGGAGGGAGCCCGCCTGGCAGGGCCCGGCGGTGCCGTGTGAGCGGGGAGGGAAGGAGGGAGCCCGCCTGGCAGGGCCCGGCGGTGCCGTGTGAGCGGGGCGGGGCTGCGGGCGGGCCATGGCGGCGGGGCCGGGGCCGGAGCCGGGGCTGGAGCTGGAGGAGGCCTTCGGCGCGGCGGGGCCCTTCGGCCGCGGGCAGCGGCGCCTCACGGCCTTCCTGGTGCTGCTGCAGGTGAGGCGGCCCGAGGGGGCTCCTGTTCCCGCAGGGGTGCCGTGCTGTGCTCCGCGGCCACAGGGCGGGGGCCGGAGGGCCCGGGTGCTCCCGGCCCCGCCGGGGGCCGTCCCGCTGCCGCCTCACGGGAGGGAGCCCTCCCCGCCTTCCCCTTCTTCCCCTTCTTCCCCTCCTTCCCTTCCTCTTCTCCCCCTCCCCGCTCGCATCCCCCCGTGGGTCTGTGGGTGTTCCAGAGGGGACCCGGCCCTTTCCCTGTCAAACCTCCCGCTTACCGCAGTGCTGCCGTACGGGCTTGGCCTGTCAAAGCCTGTGCCCTGTTTGCCCTGTTTCTATGCACCTCTCTTCAGCTTGTTCGCTCTTTGAAGGATGTCTTTTAAGATTCTGCTGACTGGAGGGAAATGGAGTCTAACCACCAACTTTTTTTTTTTTTCCTTTTCTGTTTTAATCTCTTCTGAAAGTGGTATGCGGGGAGCTGTCTTTTAATAGCGCCCACACCCCAGCGTGCAAACATTTGTTTTGCTCCCTTAGCTTTTTCGTTTCTTCCTCCTAGTGTAGTTCTGCATTTTTGAATTGAGCACTTTTGGGAGGGATGGAGATTGTGCTGATTGAAGGTTTTGTTTGTTACTTGTTTCTGCACGAGTGTCCGAGGTGAGCGCAGGATTAAATGGCCTGTTAAAACAACATCCAGTTTAATGCGCCAGCCAAAGGCTTGTGGCCCAGTGAAGGAGCCATCCTGGAGTCAAAACTTTTCCACCAGTGGTAAAATGCTAAAAATCACTAATATGTAGATATACTTAAGGACAATGTTATTTTAAGTTAGAAAAAAATCAAGTCACTTGCACAGCCTGGGAGACATTCAAGACGTCTTGAAGCCCATCTCAGTGAATGAATATTCTCATAAGGGTTTCTGAATAAAAATCTTTTACTCCTGCATGTTCTGGTTTTCCCAGTGGTCAAGTTAAGGATTCAGTCACTGAAATGGAAAGAACTAGCAAAGACTTTTAGAAGTGTCATTTTAGATGTCTTATTTTGTTTTTTGTTGCTTTGACTTGTCACTGCAGGTTGCATCCTTTTCAGTATAGTAAGTAAAACTCTCGTGTATGTAAAATCTTAATCTAAGTGTTAAATCTCACCTATGCAACTATAATGGAGTTTTCAATATCTTCCTGTGTCTGGCTACAAAACTGCAAGAACAAACTGAACAACTCCCCAACAGGGAGGAGCTACTGAAGATGAACCTTTGATTGGAAGTGCACCAGCCTCCCTGGAGTGGTACTCGCTGCTCCCAACAGCCTCCATGGTCACATCTGGGCATTCAGACACTGTGTTTTCTTTGGGATGCTGGGTAAAGGGGAATTGTTAATTGTTAGTTGAATGTAGATCTTGCAGGTTTCTTGGGATTGCTCAGGGTCAATGACTGTTTTGTTTTCAGGTGTATGTGGCTTGTCAGTCGATGCTTATTGTGCTCGTGGGAGCTGTGCCCAAGTATCACATAGACCGAGAGCGAGTTCCAGCCAGCAGAGCAGAGCTTGCCAAGCATATCCATTTTACCAGCAACTTCACATCCATTGTAACTGAGGCAAGTACTTCCTTCAGTGTAATCAGCTCTTCAGTTCTTGGGATTTGTGTCACTAGTGCAGGATTGTGGCACTTGGAAAAGCAAAGCAGGGCTTAGTATAATGTTTTGCTTATGTTACTAAAAACTTTTGGGATCCACCCATCTGGCTCTTCATTACTAAGTTTGAAGGTATGCGACTGAATTATTAGTTTAGCTTTCCTAGTGTAAATCTAATACTTGTTAGTTTAAGTTGAACTCTGTATATTATTTATTTTGTTTTCAGTTTTACCTTCAGCTGTTTTGGAAAGTAATTATTAACGAAGAAAAATAATTGTATTACAGTTTATAACTCTGGAATTTAGGATGAGCTCTTCCTAATGTGTGTTTTGTACTGAGAAAAGGTTCAATCTGTCGTGTCTGCACAATCTGCTGTGTGTGTAAGCCTTGCCATGAGTTGCATTAGTTTCTCACAGATGAAACCAGTATGAAAATGGACCACATGCCTGGATATTTTAATGTGTGGTGAGAGTGGGAGATGGAGCAGATTGAAGTTTGCTGAGTGGAACAGAAGCTTTACTCTTATCCTTATGCCTTATGAATTCCAGGCAAGAGGCTCTGCTTGCTTTTCCCTGGGCTATAATCACTTGGACAAGCAGGAGTGACCTGAGCACTGCTGCCAGTGCAGGCAAACAGGCTGTGTGGGTGGCTGGGCTGGTGGCCTGAACTGCTGGAGTTCTGCTGATGGAATTCCTGGAGCAGTGGTCAGTAAAATCCTGTAAGACAGGTTAGCACTTGGTGTAGCTGGTGCCAAACTTTGCTTCTTTCCTGTTATCTCAAGTGTGACTGTGTGATGTTTACCTTGGAGAAATGTAGTGAGAAGAAATGATGCAATATTGGATCATATCCTCTGCCAGAAACAGATTTTTTTGATTAGCCTGTTTTCCAAGATCACCCTTGAGTTTCAGACTCTCAGCAGGATGCCTGATATGGGGTAATGCTTAATTTATACTCAGAAAGCATAAAATTTTAACTAACACTGTTTTTAAATGTAGAATCAGTCTCCTTATTTTCAAAATATGTGGTAGTTCCCAAGATTCATCAGAACAAATTCATGTTCCCATGCATTTTGCTAACTTTAAGATTTTTTTTTTTTAAACTATGTCGTTACAGTCTTTTCTCATGAAAGCTTTAGATGCTGGCCAGCATTTTGCTGCTAGCAGTCTAGTAAGTAAATCACACTGCCACGTGGATATGAAGAGCTGAGAGGATGTCTCTTTTGGTGAGAGCAAAATTGGCAACGTTTTTGTTGGCAAGCTACACTTAATTTTGAAAAATATTTAACAAGTTCTTGTTGTGCAAATAAAATAGATGCATTCTTTTTTTTTTTCACAGATCATTGCATCAGGCTTGTTAAAATACAAAAATGCATCCATCTAGCAGCACAAGTAACAGTTTGCAAAAGCAGTCTTTCCTCATTCTGCCCTGAGAAAGGAAGCTGCTTCTGTAAAGTTTATTTTCCTTTTTTGGTGATGGAGATTAAAGTTCGTGGAGCTTATTCTCAGTTTTGTTCTAGTTTGGCAGGGGCACTGTTCTCAAAAACCTCCAGAGCAGCTCTTGAGTTCTGCTTCAAGAACTAATCATGGTAATTAATTTTGGCATGACTGAGAACTCATAAATAATAGCTCAGGCTAGGTTTATGAGAAACAGTTTTTAGATTTGCTTCTTGGTCTGGGATCAACTCGGTCTCCTGCTTTAACAAGTGATGGTACTCAGGGGAATTCAGGATTGGACATTGAGTTCAGGAATTTGTACATTTGGTATAGAAATGGCTCCTTACGTTTGAGAAGAGGATTTTTGCAACCACATCCAGGAGCATCAAGTTGTGTTGTGTCTCGTATCAGCCTGAAATACTGTGCAGACAAGAACAGAGAGTTTGAGATTTGTATGCTGTGGAGTGCTAGAATGGAGAAAGACTTGTGCTAGCAGTGCTCTGTGCCTTGCAGAGCACATGCTGTGATAATTTTATGCTTCAGGTTTCCCGAGGGTTTGTGCCCTGGGGTATTTCATTGTTGAAGTCTCCTAAGAAGGTTAAGAAACCATAAGTTTTGGGGCTATGTCTTTATCCAGTGTGACACTCATCTGCTTTGTTGAAAATAAGTTTTCCAGTAAATATACTAGGAATTATTTGAAATAATCAAGTAACGATGAAATTTTTGATTGCACTGCCTCAGTTTCAGTTTTGGATGACGTAGAAAGTAGATTTCATATGAAACCTGTAATTTATTTATAACTTCTGTTTGACTATAAATATACGTGCACAGTGTGATACTAAAATACCAGTGAGTAGTCCATAAGTAGTTCTTGGTATTTTTCTGAAACAAGGACATTTTTCCATAATTCCTTCCTGATTCTCTTCAAGAGTTCAGCGTGTGTATGGTGGGGAAGGGCACCAGGGATCACTCCTGGGTCAGGAGGCACAGCTGCACAGCATTAACTCTCTCACTACTGCAGAGCCCAACATGCATTGTTCTTCTTAAAGAAGGGTTTATGGTACTTGTTCATTGAAATTGCTGAGTTGCTTCAGTGCTGAAATGGGTAAGTCTTAACAGTTCAGACTTGCCTTGTTTTAATAACCTAAGATAAGCTGCCTTGCCAGATCTTGGGAATTGGGATGCAACTAATTGCACTTACCAAGTTGAAAGATTTTAATATATTACACTGAAATTTCCTGGAATTACACTGAAATTTCCTGGAAGAGAGGTGTTAGGGGCTGTTAGGAAGGAAAAAACATGATTACTTTTGGTTTACTTATCAAGCTTTGATTGAATAAAACTTTAATGGGTTATAAAACAAGAAGTAGGAAATGGCAGAATTGAAAGAAGAATTTTGATATATTTTCATTATTTTTGAGGAAGGCAGCAACTTGGTGTTCATACTTTTAATAAGGATTTTTTATTTTTTTACAGTGGTACCTAATTGAGCAAGAAGCCTACAAAGTAAGCCTTGCATCATCCCTGTTTTTTGCTGGGTTGCTCATTGGAAATATCACATTTGGCCCTTTGTCAGATAAACTGGGCAGAAAACCAGTGTATATCTCAGGTAAGACTGTTAAAAGGTTTCTCTTTATGATGGATAACATCATCTCTTTTCTTCCCTGCCCCTGGGCCACTCTACTCAGAGGCTGCTCATGGGTCCCCTGTTCTGTCAGGCATTGGCGTAAGCTTCTCACTCAGAGCAGAGCAGGACTGAAATGGGTTCATGTGAGTGTGCTGAGCAACACAGAGGTTACAAAATACAGATGGGAGATGAAAAAGAACCTGGTTTTGCCATGGCTGTCACTACTGGAGCACAGTATTCCACACGCTGCCCAACCATATTGTTCCAAATAAAAAATTATTTGCATTTTTTTCAGAGGGTGTGGGGGAGAATGATTTACCTGAATGTCTTTAAGGTGGGTAACTCATGTCCTGGTGTTTTGTTTTCCAGCTGCATTTGCAAGCAAAGGTTTTTTTTTTTTTTTGTTTAATGAGAACATTGTCTCAAGGAAATGTCATTTTGGCCATTGCAGATCTCAAGTGTGTGACTTGAAAATGATTGTAATTTTCATACGGCGTGATTTCAGAAAGCCAAATATAAGAGAGGAGAAGAGCACTAAAGGCTACTCGTTACAGTCAGTCACTGACTGTGGTCCCTACCCTGCTTTGGGAGTTCAAGCTGTGTAGCAGAAGTACTAATTACATTTTGTTCTGTCTCTGCAGGTCTGTTTTTTGATGTCATTTTTGGGTATGTCACAGCCTTAGCTCCGAATTATGACATATTTGCAGTTTCACGGTTTTTTGTTGGAATTGTGAATGGTGGAATGGCTCTTGTGTCTTTTGTCCTAACACAAGAATATGTAGGAAAATCATTTTGGTCATTTACAGGTGGGATTTGGGATATATTTAATCATTGTTACCGTGACACATTTTGTTCTGTCAGTACCTTACATTTTACGTTTGTATAACGTCGAGTCAGTTGTAGTATAAATCAGAGGAGTGTGATGTGGGTCATCCGAGTTCTGATTTCTGTGGGAAAAGTGCCTGAATAAGGAAGATGGGATTAAGTTTGTTTGATAAATAGCAAAACTGAGGTTTTCCAATTGGTACATTAATTCCTAAAATTTCTCAGTTTGTATATACTGTATTACATTAAAAAAGAAAACAAATCTTTTGGCAGATCCTGCCAACCTCTTCTGTATGGTACCTTGGGGAGGTTTTCTTGAAAGTTTGTGTGAACCACAAAATGAGTTAGTGCCTGGATAGTGCTTTTTTCCACTGCTGAATGTGCTGACCATCCTGTGTTTTTAAATGTCCTTTTTTCACATGCCACTGCTAAGACTTAAAGTAAGTTTAACACTTCGATGTCAGGTGGTTGCAAAGCTGGAGTAGCTCAGGCTGTAATGCCTTTCTGACAGGCACAACATGGGGAAAAACATGGTCCAAATGCTGACTTGCTGTGACTGTGGGCACATTTCTCTCCCTCATTTACTTAGTTGCTTCATTCTGCTGTTTTTCTTATTTTTTTTTTCCTGGGCTCTTGGGGATGTATGATTCAGTTGTGGTTTAGTTATAACCTTTCACAGTTTGTGTTTGCTTTTTTTTTCTTTAAGTGCTGAATTTTCTTTTTCTGAGTTCACTTTTCTGACTTAAACCTTATCTCTCTCCTGCCCTTCCTTCTCCCTTGCCCTGTTGTTTCTGCCCTTCCCAGCCTCCTCCCTGCAGGGCCAGCCTCCTGATGGATGGACGAGCTAGACCATTTCTGCTGCTTGTTGCTCTAGGTGCTCTGTTCTGGTTCTGCTCGGTGTTGGGGCGGAGGGGCTGAGGGAGAGGGAGCTTCTGGATGTAGCTCAGCTGTGTCAGAGTAGCTCTGGGGTGCTGGTGGGAGCTGGGCTTTGTGGACCACAGCTGAGAGTGTCTGGGTTCCACAGCATCTCCTGTGTTAGGCTGCAGAAGGTTTGCTGCTGGGCTTTTGGAGTTCTGGTTGACCCCATATCTTAAGCATTTTTATTTATGCTTGTTCTTCAGAAATCTGCTGTATCAAACCTCTGGCTTGACAGCTGGTTTTGTACTGAGCTCAGTCCTTGTACTTGTGTAACTTCCAATTTCTGCTCCAGCCTGCCACTTGTATTCAAGATTGCCCTAACAGACCTAAATAAATCACTTGCTCTCAACGCTTCCCCCTCCTGTCCTCAGGTTTCCTCTTTAGCCTGTAGGTTCCTGTTCATTTCTTGCTCTCTCCTATGTCCCACTGTTTATTTTTTAAAGGGAAAAAACCTCCCAATCCTCCAATACACTGCACAAAGCTGTTCTTCATTGGGAATGCATTTTATAGTCAGGCCATCTGGTTCACAAGTGCTGTAAAGATAGCTCATAGAATTGCTGTTTTATTTAGAAATTTCAGGCTTTTGCTTTAACAATTTCTTTTTCCAGTGTTTTCTGTGGTGATTGGTTTGGTCTTGTATTTTCAGGTTCACTAACTAATTTGACATTTGCAGTTGGCATTGCTGTTTATGCTTTGCTGGGTTACTGTGTCAGAGAATGGCGCTACCTCGCCTTTGTATCGAACACTCCAGGAGTCTTCTTCCTCCTCCTCTCTTTGTAAGTGGTTCACGTGCTTTATAATGATAAGAAAAAATGTGCAATAATTAAGTTACTTTTTCTTATTGTCATTTGAGAGTGGTATAAATGAAGGCAACATTTTCCTGTATGGTTTTGTGAATCAAGAAGGAGTTAAAATCATACTGTGCAGAAAGAAAGGTTGTTAAGTGAAGCAGAAAGTCAGGGTTACCCAGAAGACAAGCTTGTGTTTCTCCATGTTGTTACAGCTGTGGTGGCCAGCGCTGCAAAGAGCAGCTGTCTACCAGCTGTCCAAGAAAACTCAGTTACAAATGTGCTTGGGGAGGGGAAGGGAAGGCAAGGCGAGGCCTGCCAGAGGCTGTGAGCTGGAGCATCTGCCAGGAACAGGAACGCTGCCTCCTGCCAAGGCAGGGCTTCAGAGCTTTGTAGGGGATTTCAGAGTTTCTTTCCATGAGACACATGCATGCAGGGGACATAAGGGAGAGCACTTGGAATTGCCCTTTTAGCGTGGTGTGCTTTCTAGCTGCTTGCTATTGAGGTTCCTTTTGTCTGTTCCTAGCACTATCATCCTTGGGATGCTCCTGTTTAGGATTCCTACACTGACATTATCAAAGTAGTTATAAAATGCATCAGTATTTAAGGAATTAGTTCTGTCTGGCCTGTGTTGTTAGAAAATGTTCTTTTAACATACCAAGTAATGTAGCTTATATACTCCTGGTCACTAGTTAAAGCTGGAGAAAAATAATAGTGTGGGAGGTTGTCTGCACATTAATATAAGGAATGTCTAGCATACGGCAGATGGGAAAAAGCTCTTCAAATTTCAGTTATGTTTTTAGATAGATGTGCTCTTGAAATAAGTTCTGCTAAATACAGTAAAAAAACACCTCTCTTCCTGAGGTCAGGGGAAACAAAGCCTGTAGGCAGCAGAAGCAAGTTCTGAATGATATGTTTTCCTCTGTGGTGTGTTCTGTTTCTGATGAAGTAGAATTGCTTCTCCAAATACTAGAAGTACTGGGATCCTCTGAAGTAATGGAAGTTTAGTTTGCTTTTAGGATGTGTATCTCTATGAAGAGTACCAGAGAAAATAAGTGTTCAATTAAAAATACTCCATTCCCTATTTTATGGCTGCCACAGAGGGAAAAGAAATACAGAAATCATGAACTGCAGTTGTGGTAAGCCAGGATATTCAGATTATATCTAGGATTAAGATGTAAAACTTATGTGAGCAGTGATGAACCACTACTGGAGCCTGACAGTTCCCCAGTAAGGTTTCTATCCTTTTCTCTTCACTGCAGCTTAGAGCCCTTCTTTTAAAGGAGAAGGTTGAAACAAACTTTGTGAAAACCAAGTTTTGTCCAGGCTGTTCAGATAATAGAGGTTTGAGATACTTCCCGGGCTGTGCTATTGGAGGAATGAACTTGTCATGGTTGCTTTTCTGTTCTCTTTTGTTAGCATGCTCCCAGAATCGCCACGGTGGCTGTATTCCCATGGGAAAACAGCAGAAGCTGAGGATGTGTTGCAGTATATTGCCCTTGGCAATGGAAAAGAGAGATTAAATCTGAAACTGAAGCCAAGTGCAGGAACTTTGAGGCAGGATGAATCTGCACCTGGAATGCTGAACTTGGCGAAGCACCCTGTCCTTCGGTGGCGAACCGTCCTTCTGATGTATATCTGGTAGGTAGCAGTGAGATGCTGGGAAAGAACCAGACATGAGGGAGTAAGGAAAGTTTTCATCCTTTTCCCTTAAAAATGATGCCCTTAAGAAGCAAATCATAAACGTGTCAGTTGGTGGCAGACAGTAATCATGTGAAATAATGTGTTGCAAGGTTGGTATTTCCTTATTGTTGCTGTTGGGTTTTATTTTCAGTGCGTTACTTGGAAACTGCTTCCAAACCTAAGAAATAATCTGGTGAGAACATAATATTTATATAGAGTGAAATAAGAAGCTGAAGGAGAAATTGCTGAGAGAATGTGTGTTTGAACCAGTCTTGAGAAGAAAAGAGCTGCATGAAATAGGCAACCATAGAGATCTGGATTAAGAAGAAGGATCAAGAGCCCAAAATTACATTACACAGGTTCAGTGGAGGAAAATTGTGAGCAAGATAAAACACAGTTTACATTGATTTATATTTTAGGCGCTGTCTTAAAGCGGTGCAACTTGGGAAAGGAAAAAAAAATCATCTTGCAGGAGAATGTGACATCATCTGTGAGGAGTCAGTGGGAGCACAGAGGGAATCCCTGGGAGGGGAGGGTTGGTGGATTAGTTTGTTACAGCACCAGCTGTTCCAAGTTGGCTTGAGCTAAAATCTGTTGGAGAGACAGCTCTTCCAAAATTTCAAGGACAAGTTTCCCTTTTAAAGTTCGATGTCATTTGAGATGGCTGTCAGGATGTGGATGAGAAAAATGAACAGTTTGTGTGTGGTAAGCAGAGATGTGCAGGACATGGGAGAAGTGGCAGGGATGTCTGCTGAGGACCTTCCCAGAAACATCTTATCTTGCTGGTAGGCAAATTAAAGTAATTGCAGTGATGAGGAACTACAGCAGGGCATTCTTAGCTTTTGGAAGGAGAGGTCACAGTATTGTTTGTCTGAAACCCTGTTCAGATACAGTGCCCAGAGCTCTTGGACTGGAATCATACAGGATTGCTGTGCAACAGGGAAGCATCAGCTGTTTACAGCTGAGCTTATTGGACATGCTAAATAATCTGCGGAAAAAGCTAAGCTAGTAGAAAATTCTGGAAGATGTACTGTGCATATATAAAAGCGCTTGTTTTTTCAATAAGTTACTATAATTAAGTAGGAGCTTTTCTCTTTGCCTTGTTTTCCTTTCAGGGGAACTAAGAGTTCACTTCCTACCACGTAACTCAATATAGCTAATCCATAACTTGGCATAATTTACCTTTTAAATACTTTCTTAGCCCTAGAGACTAGTTCTGTTAATATAACTTTTCTGATTATTTTTAGGTATGTCTGCAGCTTTGTGTACTATGGACTAACTTTAAATGCTGGTGAATTAAGAGGAAATCTGTATTTAAATGTGGCTCTTTCTGGTCTTGTAGAAGTTCCAGCATTTCCTCTCTGCATGTTTTTTATTGAGAAATCCTGGTAAGAAATACTTATTTCCTAGTTCTCTGCATGTATTTGTAGATACCTTAGAAAAATATTAACATTTTTCTCAGTTACTTGACTGTTTTTCTAAACAGTCTTGGTTGTTTGTGGATTTACTCTGCTGGAGGGGTTTCTGCACTTGATACAGAAATGAGACTTGTTTTCTACCTCTTAACTTTTTTAGTTTTGTTCAGATCTTACATTACTCCAGAGATGAGCTTTTCATTGATTAATGTTATTAAAAGAGGTTGGTCTTTATGAAAAGAAGTGAGTAGCCTAGTTACTTAAGTACCTATGAGTTTGATATCTCTCATGTAGTGTATTCAGAAAAATTTGGTTTTATGGTGCCTACCAGCTGCAGTTGAAAGCAATTTTCATCATTGTTCATTTTTACTTAATCTTTTCAAGGAGACCTTTGAAGTGAGAGTTGTTGAATTCTCAGGAAGGCATGGATGATCCATGTCTGTATTTTTATACTTCTCAGTGTCTTTGGAGGCCATCCTTTATGTGTGTCCTTTTTCTCAAAGCCCAGATGGTCTGGCAACCCAGGGCTCCTCAGGGTTTCATGTAACCTTCACATTTGGTGTTTTTGTGATGTTACTTGGGTCTCACTGACGTCAGTGGCAAAAATCCACAAGATCTGAAGCACTTACCAAGGTACAGGAGATTTATAACTTAGTGATGCTGCTGTGTACTTCAGTACTTAGTACTTTGGTGTCTTACAGACAAATCAAAGCACACTGGAGGACCTTGTTTCTGTTGTTACCTTTTCCTTTTAGGTCTGGAAGACGTAAAACTATGACGTGTTTTCTGATATTTGCAGGATTTGCCTGTATACTTACCATGTTTTTACCAACAAATGCTGGTAAGTGTGTGCTGCTGGCAAAGTGGAATTTTGGATAAAAGCTGACAAAACAGCTTGATGGATATCTTGTGACTGAGTCTCTGAGGGTCTAGTGACCTTTTCATTTTGACCTCTGTCTTTTTGGGGCTGGTCAGGGAGCCGTGGAGTTGTCTTTATTCCTTTTAACTTCTTGCAGGCATAATTTGACCCTGTTAATTGTCTAGGTTTGTCTGACTGTAAGCCCTTGGTTCTCTTAAGGTCAGCCCAAGCTCTCCCATTTTGTGTCAGATACTGACACTGCATTCATTTGTCACTATTAAGCAGTTAACCTGAAAGTACTGGATTTAATACCCAGACCACCATGCAGTGTAATCTTAGTTTGGATCTTGGCAGTGTGGGTTGCCAAGCTTAATTCTGCATTGGTATTGGTGGTGTGTGACATTTACAGAAATAAAAGATTGTTTTCTAGAACTAGAAGTATAATTCATCATTAGAAAAACCCCAAGGCACTAAAAACCTTTAAAAAATAATTTCATACTTGAGAATTAGAAGTGGAAATCAGAATTGAAGTATGGAAGCCATAGGGATGGCAAGAAGCTTGCTGTCTTTATTAGGCTCAGGTGGGTGTTGTTATGCAGTTGTCAGGACAGCTCCTGGTAACAATTAGAGTATCATCAAATACATTTCTCAAAAGATATGGTTTTTCTGACGTTGTCAGTGACATTCACAAAATGTTGGGGTTTGTATATTCCCTTTTATATCCAATTCAAGTACAGTTTTTCTGTACTATTCTTTATTTTAGCTACTGAAAAGTTATATCTGTGTGACACAAGAAGTGGCTGCTCTCTGCTTGTTTTTCTTAACACCCCTTCAGTAGAAATGCTTGAGCCTCAACAGTGTTTTGACTGAGGAGCACCAGCCACGAGATGACAAGGTGGTCTTCCATAGGCTGTGTTTATCCTTGATGGATACAAATACTGTCTGGCATCCAGTTCTAATTGATCTCAGAAAAGGCTTGGGAGGAAAAACAAAGATAAAATGTCCTGTAACCTAATTTGCCAGCTTGTATTAATTCAAGTCCTCAGAAGTTTTGTTGCTCCCTTTATTGAGACAGTTTCTTCCTGAATTCCAACAAGTTTGCTCTTTGTGCTTCTTTTTATAAATTTTAAAACAAAGAGATAGAAAAGCAGTAGGGACTATTTAGGATAGGGTAATAATTCCTGAAGAGTTCCTAATTTGCAGGAAGTCTTCTGCCTTTTCCAGTTGACTTTAATCTCATTAAAACTTTGCACTGTGATGAGAGTAAAGCTGGCTCTTGGCCCAGAGTGGTCTGTGTCAGTTCAGCAGAAAGAAATTTGGTTCCAAGCATGATGGAAATGAG
>JAWWEW010000166.1:53186-117895 GCA_035583185.1 Anabacerthia variegaticeps
GAAATGAGGGTTGTTGCAGCTCTATCTGACCCTCCTATTGCTGTTACGTTTGTCTAAGTCTCTGTTCTCCAAGTGATTGATAAGATCCTTGACTTTATTTCATGGGATATAAGATTTTAATGAGATGTTGGGTACTTGCCTCTCATGTCTATAACCTTTGCTTGATTTCTAAATAGCTCTGCTAGCTTGTGAATGAGAATCTGATCTGAGTAATTTCCCCCATGGAATAAGCCAAGAACATTCCTGTTATTAAAGATGTGTACTGAATTTGAGACTAAAGTTCTGCCAACGGTTAAGTAAAAACTGATATATCCCTCAGCTCCCTCTTTCCTTATCACTTAAAATTCATCAATTAGTTTCTGTATCAGAGAGGAGGATGGTGAGGGAGAGTGGCAGTGGAGCTGTAATACTATTTTCTTTCAAAAGCTGCTGTAAAGCACACTGACATCTGCATTTTGTGTCTGCTTTATACTACAGCAAGCCAAGGAGACTCTTAGTCTAGGGGTGGTAACTAGATTTTAGCTTTCATTTAGATTTATCTGTCTGTGCTGAAGGCATAATACCTTTTTGTGGCTTTCATTGATATGCTTTCCACTGCAGAAGGAAAGAGAATTTGCAGTTCTTTAAACGGATTTTACCTCAGCTTTTGTTAGGGTTGGGTATTTGGCGTTGAGAGCTACCCCTTCGTGGTGGGTACTTTTTCTGAAGTAGGTTTATAGACTCCTTTGGTTTCAAAAGTACTGCTTAAGTAAACTTTTACTCGTGAAAGGTGGCTGATAGATGGTGAATCTACATAATGGCACTGCAAATGGGAGGACTAAGGCATTGATGGCATCAAAACAAAAAATGCTACATTGCTAATTCATGGATCTGCAGCATTCAATTTTAATTCTTCCTGGGAGAGAAACAGCAAACTTTAAAACATAGATGAGAATTACAAATATCTTCATTGCCTCATGTTTGCTTGGTGGAAACAAGGCTAACGTCCCAGCTTGCTGATGGTACCTAGCCAGGTCCAGGTTCATCCTGGCAACCTTTCCATCTGGCAACTGCATGTAATATTCCAGTTCTTCCTGAGCAAAAGGAGAACTTGGATGCAAATGTTGCATCTGTTTTGCATGAATTACAGAAAAAACTGAAAAAATGCATCACACTTAAATCAAGTTTCTGGATTTCAGTTTGACATACAAATGAATTTGTGCATCAATTGAAATGGACTCTGACTAGATCAGATTATTTGTACTGAAAATACTCAAAGGCAAAGCTAAAAGAAAAGCAACTGAGGAGCAATCATTTTCCCATGACTTACCGAACGTTTGATCCAAATGAAAACCACTGAACTCATTGCTGAGGAAGGCAACCTGAAATACAGATAATCAGAACATTTGTTCTTTTTTCGTGCGAAAAAAATATTAAATTCCTTTTTATTAAAACAATAATGAAAACCAGGTTTCTTTTGGACTCTGTAAGATGCACACTTCAGCTCAGCCAACTAAGCTCTCTATTGTTAACCTGGGCTGCATTAGCATTTGTTCTTTCCAGTTACAGAAATGTTAGAATTTTCAGTCCCAACAGGATGTCCTTGGGGAGCAAATCAACTGTTGAGGTGATTCAGGCTTTATGGTTTTAATCTAATAAATTAGTCAAGGGGGGTGTGTTGTCTCTGCTTATCAAAAGACATCGTTACCTGGGAGGATGCTCTGACCGCAGAGCTGGAAGCAGCAGTCCTTCCTTTAGACCTGTGATAGTTTTACAGTTTCAAAGGGAAAAAAGGTCTGATTTTCTTTGTCCTAAATGCAATTTTATCTGTCCTTAAGCTAGCTTAGGAAACTAGCTTGGTTGGGAAGAGGTGAGATACTGTTTTTGTGCTTGTAGTTGAAAATTGTATGGGTTAAATGTTGTTTTTGTGTGTCTTCAAATGAGGATGAGATATTTGTGTAAAAAAAGTGTAAGAAAAGAGACTGCTCATGCTTACAGTTTGTTTTCATTTTCCTGAAAGGTTTCCTCCTGGGTCCCACTTTGTTAGCTCTCTGTGGAAAAATGATGGTCAGTGCTGCTTTCAACATCCTGTATATTTATACATCTGAGCTGTACCCAACAGTGCTGAGGTAATTTAACAGAGCTTCTGGGTAAATGGAATTGCTTTTTATGCTCAGTGATACTGATTGCTGGGGTGCTCTAGTATTTATCTGTAATTGTTTTTAGCTGAAATAACAATATGATTTCTTTCTGTACTTAAGGCAGCTTGCCAGGGCTCAAAAGGGCTTCTCTGAATGGTCACATGTTTTGCACCAATGCACTTTTCCAGGCTTTTTGGAGAAATTTGCTCTAGATCTGAATCCAAAATAAAACCATGAAAACCAACTTCTTGTACTGCAGTGCTTGGTGCTGTGTTGATAATTTCTACTGTTGATTTCTGGGAGTAAAATTACAGGGTGCAAACCCAAGCACAATGATGCAGTGGAAGTGTGTGCTAACTTAATAATAAATTCAGACTATGCAGCAAGGACCATTTGTATACTTACATCTCCTACACAACTTTGTTTACCTCCTGGAAAGCAAGTTCTTTTCTATATCTCTGATTTAATTAAATATTTATGATTCAAGCCCTTTTAATAGTATCTATATGATAGTAATTTGCTCTACACCATTTAATTAATGAACAACTGGGCTAAAACATTGATTTATTTTTCATAGTTCTTGCCAGCTCTTTTTGATGTTATTGTCGTGTTATCCCAAGATAAATCTGAGCTAGGAAAACATAATACACAGTTTGGTTCTGCTCACCTGTATGTTGATTCCATGTGATTTTCTGAATGGTGCTCCAAGGGCATGTTCAGAAATTGAGCCATATTGTGGCACAAGTTGATCAAGAATAACGACTACAAATGTACTCTCTCTCTTAACTGCACCCAATTTTTTGAGAAGGGTGAAAGCTGATGTGGAGTAGGAAGGTGTCCCAGCTGATGGATGTGGCTGTAGCACCACAGAGGTGCTAGGTAGGTAGGATGTGACACAAATCACTCTATTGCAGGACATTGAGGGCTTTGGGGGGAAATTAAAGCAAAAGAAAGTTGTGTGACTCTTTGGATTGGCCTTTTTTTTTTCTGTCAAGGTTCATAAATTACCATGTTAGGGAGGCTTAATAGCTGGACTGTGAATGCAGCTTTTGCAGCACCACTGATGAGGATGGAGGTGCAGTGACTGTTTCTAGATGATACTGAGCTTGTGGTCCTTGGCACAGGTTTAGGTTGAATATGCAAATCCCGAGCACACTGACTGCAGTTGGATTTTGGGGGGTTGTCCATATTGTCCCCATCCAAAGTTCAGACTCTGCTTTCCAGTTTTTTTGAGCATGTGTCATTTTTGTTTTCTTGTCCCCTCTCCATTTCAGAAGCTAAGAATCAAGAAAATTAAATTTGAAAACGTTTTAAGTTATCAACTTCTGCTTGTTTTGCTGTGTTTTCATGTTAGACTGTCTTAAGTCCTGTTGATGTTCGGTGTCAAGTATGTGGCAGCTCATACCTAGCAGGAATTATAGCAACATCTCTGTGTTTGAAACTAAGGGTTTGTCATTAGGAATATTAAAAATAAAAAATAAAAATCAAATCAAGTGCTGCTTCACTTGAGAATCCACACTAATATTCTGGCAAAAAAGTACTTTGTATGTCAAATTCATAGACCATCAGTGCAGAAAATACAAGAGGAAAGACAGTTAAAAAAGTCAGCAACTTTATTAGATCAGTCATGTTTAATAATGTGACAAACTGTTACATTAAACCATATGAAAATTCCTGACATGTGACAATTTACACATTTAAAAATATTTGATGTCTCTGGTACATATGATTGCAAATGTTGTAGTTCCTGCAAGAGAAGTGGTAATGGGTGTCAGATTTAAAGCAAAACATCAGCACCATCTGGTGGTCTCTGCAGAGCTTTGTAGTGCTCCTGGCATCAGTCATGGGATGAGACATGTACCTTCAAAGGCAGAGGAGGTGGAGGAAAAGAATATTTTTTTTCTATTTTTTCTCCAATTGGATGTTGTACAGAAAAATTAAATGTCTCCAGCATTACTGCTCTGTATTTCAACTTACTGCTGTAAGTTTGAGGATTGTTATGTATATATTTTAAGTTAACTGGTGACAAATACAGCTCATGTTCCACCAGGGCAGTGCTGCCGGCTGGTGAGTCTTTGTGCTTTTCTCCTTTTTGATGAGTCATTGGAATACTTGTTGGGGAACAAAAAAAAAAATCACTTAAAAATAGGAAACTTCACTGCTGTTGCATTTTGGACAAAGAGGAGGGCTGTCTTTGGGACTGACATAATTGTAACACTAGTAATATAGATGTAAAAACTCATGGGTTTTTTTTCCCTGAGTAACTGGTTGCAAAATGACGACAGCCTTGTATGTCTTGGGTGAAATCAGAGTGGGGCCATTGGACTGTCTAGGATAGATTTTTTTTGCTTATTTTCAGTAATTATTAAGCTATATTATAGCTTCCCCACTTTGAAAAGAATCAGAAAGTCTTTATTTGCCAAAACTACATGCCTTATCTAAAAGTTGAAAATTCTCAGCAAGTTAAGCAAAAATGCAAGGTTCTGACTGCAATAGAGGTATACATAACTTTGGCCTAAAATAATTCAACATTAGTTCGTTATTAACTATTTTCTCGTTAAGTGTTAGTTTATTAAAATCTTATAAAACCTTATAGAAAAAACTTATCCATACTAATAAATCCAGGCTTAATTGGGAATGTACATGATTTAGCAGGTTTTTCAGCATTCAGTATTTAACAGCTCTCTCTCAGTATGGACAGGCTTGGGAAGGGCATAAGAAAGATGCTTCCAAAGCAATGGTTCACACACAGTCTGGTGTGTCCCCTTGTGCAGGGACTTTGTTGACAGGGGAGGTGCTTGGCCTTGTCTTGTGAGGTTTGGGCCAATGTTGCCTCAATGTGAGGAAGCGTGGGTTGCGGTTTTCTTTTTTCTAAGAGGACCCGATGAGAGAGAAGATGGCTTTTTCTGTTTGTTTTAGTCCAAAATCACTGTCTTCTCATCAGCTCCTTCCACCATTGGTTTCCCCTCACCTGTGCAAAGGGCCCTTAGGAAGGGAAGTGCAGGGGGGTGATACTGGGATACCAGTGACCCATGTCACTGCTCTGCTTGTCACCTTTAATCCTGTCACTGTCTTCCTGTCTTTGGGGGAGGAAAAGGGTAAGCAGGAGCAGCTCAGCAGTGAGGGTGAGGATGATGATGAGTGAGGAAGCAACCGAGAGACACAGAGAAAACAGCCACTGTGAGCTCGTTCTTACTGCCTCACTGTTGGCTGGTGCCAGCACCTGTCTCTGCAGGGCTCTTAAGTACTATGTTTAGGAGATGGAAGACTTTTGCAGTGGGTCAGGAAATGAAAGACACTGAGGAATTTCTAACTTTACTTTGAAGAGGATCCTGCTGTTCTAAGCCATGTTTTGATTATGACAGTCTAGAGGAGATTATTTTGAATTTGCCTGAAAATGGAAGGGAGCACAGAATTGAGCAGCCCCTGTAGTGACACATCTGGCCAGATGTTTTCAAGCTTCACACTGGCAGATCGTTATTTACTGTTTGTAGGTAAACACTGATTTGCATTAGTGCAGCCCGAGGTGGCAGAGGGGAGGCTGCTGCCCGAGGCTGCTGCAGCCCCAGCTGGAGGTAACACTCAGCATCTTCTCTCTGCAGATCCTGCCACATTTTGAAATCATTCCCCATCCAGAACAGGAACAGCCAATTAAATTACCCTAGGGGGCAGGCATGTTGGAAAGCCTCTCTCTTTGTAGATTGATTGAAGGATTGATTGCACAACAGGGTGGTTTTGTGAGGGTTTGAAAATATCTGATTTTACCTTACCTGCAGCTACTTGAGGAAAATCTTTGGAGTAACTGCTGGGGGTCTTTAAAAACTTTATTTAAATTCAAGATTACTGATAACTTAAATATGTGTGTGTATATATATAAGCTGGCTCTGACAGTGCCAATACATGTTCATACATGATTCAGTTATGTATTCTTAAAGTACTAATCTTGCATCCTTTGCTTTAAACAGAAATGCTGGTTTGGGTGTCTGCTCCATGTCTTGCAGATTTGGGGGCATTTTGGCTCCGTTTGTGCCATCTATGGTAAGATTACTTTCTACTGTTTTATGTAAGTCAGGTTTTTTAATTTCTCTCAAAAAGCACTTTGCTGATTTTTGGTACCATGTATCCCTGTGTTCCTTGAAAAAAAAATTGGTTTTATGAAAAATAGTGCTTACTGAATTTCAAGAATTAGTGAACACGACTTAAAAATACCTAGCATTTTATTGTTTTTAGAAATAGTCTGATGTTCTGTGTGGTGTTACTATTTAGTCTCTTAGTGAAATGGTTGCCGTATAATTTGCACATGCATTCGGTACTGTTAAGGCTCACTCAGTATCTGAGTTCTCTTAGACATGTAAACGAAGTTTTCATGTTTCTGTGAAATGGCATTTATTGGGTTTCTTTGCTGTGCCAGTATATGGATAATTTCACAAACTGCTGGAGTGAAAAGTTGCAGTCTTCTGGTTCTGGTTTTGACTGCAGTTCATGTATTTTGAGAGCAGGCAAGAATGCTGGGTTTTTACTGTAGGTTTTTAATTTCAGAAATCTCTCAGTCCTTCTGTACCGTTCGTGGTGTTTGGGATCAGTGGACTGTCCGCAGGATTCCTGACTCTCCTTCTGCCAGAAACACTAAATAAGCCAATTGCTGAGAGCATTGAAGACCTCCAGAGTCCTGGATACCAAGTGCTTAAAAATGAAGAGGAAGAGTAATTACTATTTCCTTTTTTTTACTGTGCCTTTGCAGTATTTTACCCTCTATCTCATGTGAGCCGTGACTGACCTGCATCTTGGTCAGATTGTGCATTAATGAACATGTGCATGAACTTTTTAAAGCCATCTTTCACCTGCATTCAGTGGAGGTTAAATTTATTCCTCTGCTCTTAAGGATGAAAAGGCTTAACAACATTCACCTGTAGGCATTGCATTATGTATAAACTAATACAGTTTTGTTTCCTTAAAGAAAAACAGAAAAGCAGTCTAAAATAATCAGGAACAATACATTCAGCAACATTCCTGTGCTTTTACAGGAAAACTAACCAAATCTTTCCGTACATTGGATTGTGCCTCTTTGTCATGTTTATAGTGGAACATAATCTACTATTAATATATATCTGAGGAAGTGTTTTATCCTTCATTAGTCTCTTGGGTTAAAGCCATTTCAAGTGCTTTCCTGTTGTTGGTATGCACTAAATGAAACTTCTGAAGTGCAAAATGAAATTTTTTGTTTGATTCAACAGGTAATGGAATAAAAATGTCAAGTATATCCCCTAAGTTGGGGAATGGCTTCCCAGAACAATTAGTTGTAAAAGGGAGGGGCAAGGGGGAATTTCTATCAGAAAGGAATTGTTAGCTTAGAATTAAGCAGGCTTAGCGTAGAAGTAGAAGAATTATGTGGTTTTCTTATGTTTTTTCTTGCTATGCTATCTTGTTAATTATCTGGTAATTATTGTACTTAATGAGTTTAATTATACTACACACGTTATTCTGCTCTTTTTATGCCTAATACAGAGCAATACAGCATTCAGTTGAAATGGAAGAAAAACCCAACAGCTGCTGAGCTGTTCTAATAGCACTCCTACTATTTAAAAAAAATGAATTCTGGTTTTCACAGTTAATATTAGGCTATAAAATAGGTCAACAAAAATATGATGTGTAAAACATTTTTCAGTAACTTTTTCTCTTCTGTCTGACAGGCAAACCAGTTAGAAGAATGCACTTGATTTTGAGGTCTGTCTGGTGGAAAATGAGGCATCCATTGGGAAGGTGCTGTACCAGCAGAAGGGCGGAGTGCTGCCCTGTGTGTGTAACAGGAAACATTCCAGGACTCATGTATAATGCTGTTTGTAGCGTGTTGAACAGCTTTGTGTGCAGGCACATGGAGAAAATGGAAGAAGTTGATCAAAGGTTGTGAGAAAAGAGCTGACAAATGTGTATTAATTTAATGACTTAACAAAAGCCCACTTCAGAGGTTTGGACTTCTCTACAGCTTCTTGAAGTGAAGTATTAATTTATTTTACGAAATGTAATTTCTAGCTTCAGATGAAGCTATAATGTTCTAATTGATGTTTATAATTTAAAATTTAGATGGCCTTATATATTCTGTCAAGCTGGAAATGTGAAAAGGAGCAGTGTTCTGTGTATACCAATTTTCTCTACAAGTTTTTTTCCTCTAAACCACAGTGTATACCTCACGGTGTGAAGAGACCAAAGACCTGTATGGGTTCTTGGCCTTATGTCTGGCACAAGAAACCTGAGAAGAAGATCTGAAAGGAGAATAAATGGATTCTATTGTGGGAGAAGGCAAGTTTTTGTTGTACAGGAGAACATGCATTAAATGAAAACTAATACTGTATTGGAAAAATTGTCAGGACTTGAAGAGGTGTGTTTAAAGGAGAGGCTGAGTACCCTTTTTGAAAAAGGTTATGAAGTTCTAGCTGTACACGTGGAATGAGAAGTTATTGAACACGAGTTATGTATTGTATAAAGTATGTAGTGATATACAGTGCCGTATATTTCACATATCAATTGCAAATTCTTCCTGCAAGGGAACAGTGTTTGTTTAACAGTCGATATGTGTACATTGGAATAGATGCATCACAAATGCTGTTGTTTTTTTATTGAAAATACAATTTTGTTATTAAAAAGAAAATTATTTTAACAATCTGTATTGTAGGTGCTGCTTTTTCCATGATGTTTACTCAGGCATTTATGAAGAATATGTGCATTGTTTTGATTTTGGCCCTTTATCTAGTGTATTGATAGGGAAAGGTTACTGCCAGGATTGTATGTCGAGAAGTTCCATAGTTAAAGGATAGTTCAGTTGAACAAGCACCTCTGGAAGTGTGTGTGCATTTCGATACACACAGAAATCTGTGCTGTGCCCTCGTGTGCTTTCCCAGGAGCCTGATCAGGCCCCAAGAGGTGAGGATCACTTGGTGATCAGAGCAACATTTAGATCATGTTGACATCCGGCTGGGTAATGTATGCATTTCCTTAACCTCCAGGGATGAAGCTTGATGACAAACAGCCTATACAATGTGCTGCAAACTTTTATCTTCTGATTATTTATTTATTCATTTGCTTTCATGAGCATTAGAATGGAGTTGATGGGGTTTTTTTCCTGACTAATATTAATGCCTTTCATTACATTAACATTTATAACCATAGTAACTGATTATACCTCTTCAAAGGATAATTGGGTCAGCAGGGATATGGTAAAGACCAAGTTTTGTTACTGTTGACTTCAATTTTTTTATTACAGGAAATAAAATTTAATCAGAGATAGTGAGATGAAGTTGTATTCCCAAAGCAGAGACAAGGCTCTGGAAGAGAAGGATCGTAAAGGTACCATTATGTGGTGGGAGTGTATTCCTCCCTCCTGCACTGCATCAGTGCATTTTTTTCTCTTCCTTTTATTCAACATTGTGTGAAAAATGGGAAACAAAGATAATTTACATTTTGAACGTGCTTATTTCTGCTTTATTTGACTTGGAATTTAGGGAATTCTTTGTCCAGGGTGACTTCTATGAATTTGGTTGTATGATGACCAGAAATTTGTGTTTCCCCAGAAGTTAATTATCTTACCAGCAGCCTTTGCATGACTCATGGTACCTGGAGCTCTTTTTAGGAGCCTAGGCCAGTGTGGAAGCTGGTTTGGTAATTGGGCTCCAAAATACAAAAAAAAGTAAAAAAAAAAAAAAATATGGACAGAAACATGAACTTCTGTTTTTGCTTCATACAATTTCCATTCAACTTAACACCATTTTTTACCATTTCACTTTAAATATCCTTGCTGCTTTTTGCTATTGCTGTATAAAAAGATGGGGAGGAAAAAAGTGTTTTTCCAGTTATATGCTTAGAAATAAGGAGAATATTAGAAATACTTTCACTTAGACTAACATAACCTGTGCATTGTATCTTACAAGATGTGTGTGACACACCTGTGTCATGCCTTACTAAATTTGTCACAGCAAATTGGGAATGACTGGGTGTTTTGGGTTGTTTGTTTGTGTGTTTTTTGTTTGAGTAGATATCTTCCCTTAAAGGTTTGACTTTGTAGAACTGGAAGGTCATCAGTAGAGCAACTCTTTCCTATTATGTTTAATGAAGGCAAAGTATTTTGGAGTGGGGGGATTGCCCTGATTCTTTACTCAGTGTGGGACCATTATCTATTGCTTCCCATTTCTCTGTAAAAAGAACAAAGGGAGCTGAGTTAATTCAAGAGGCTTAATTACACACATTAGGTCACAATCTCCATCCTTAAATATCACTTTTGGCTCTTCCCCTGTGCTTTATTTGTGTGTAGAAATTTGATTGTAATGTTGCATCTGCACTGTTCATCTGTTTCTATGTTAGAACAACCTCTTCAGTGATTTAGAACTTAGTTGTGAAACTGCCTTTCTTTTTCTGTTTTAAACCGATTTGAAGTCCTTATTCCAGCATTTGAGAAAATTCTGCAGCTTTCTGGATTTTATTGTGTTTCAGCTGCAAATCTCAAGGTACTAAGAAAATAAAGCAATCAACCAAAAAACCAAGTTGGCTGTCCTTAAATATATTTGTGATATTCACAGACTGTCCAGAAAGGAAGTCTGAACTAATTTGAGCTTTTTCACTCCTTTCTGTGTTTCACCTTTAATATTGCTGTATTTTTCCCTAAGGAATGCTGGGATTTTTTTCTGACTTGGGTGCTAAGAGTGCTGAGCAGAGGAAAAGCTTCAACAGTCTTTTATGCCACTTAGGTTTTAATGCTATTTGCCTGTCATTAGGCAACATTCATCCTTTAATTCTTGGTTAGGTTTGCTTAAGCCCTGGTTTCTCCCTTGTCAAGAGGAAGAATATCACTTGTAAATGGAAAAGTAATATAAAAGTCACTGGAGGAATAATGGAAAATGATTTTTCCATTACTCCTCCAGTTCATGGTGTCTTTTGTATTTTGTTTCACATTCTGTTGCTCTACAGCCCTCCTGGTGACTGACTATCATGAAGAAGCATCAGGGATTCAGCTGAATCTACATTTCCCTGGCTGGCAGATTTCTTCTGTGTTCTTTTGTTATTAGCCAGTTATACACACACACCCCCGCCCACCATGTTAAAAATCAGGTCAGGTATAAAGGCAGGGCTGGAGTTCCTTTTTTCTGAAAGCAAATTTTGCCCAATATTCATGTCAAGCTCATCTCAGTGATCTTTTTCATTATCGCATTTGATGTTTCATCAAAGCTGTTTCCTCCTTTATTTTGAAGCAATGTGTGTTATTGCTTGAAGTGAAGGCTATGGATTCATTTTTAGCATTTATCTTTTTTAATCTGAGTGAAGTACAAATAATCCTTTGCTCTGTCGACTAATGCTCTTGCAGCTAAGCAGTAGAGGAAGGAGGAGGTAAACTTTTCACACTGCCAGGTGTATCCAGCTGGTTCTGCCATTCAATTTTTAGTTGGCTTGAGGCAAATAACTGTATTATAGCATACAAGAGATCTAATTTTTTCCATGCAGTGTGTTACCAGCCATTCATTGCAAAGTTCGTCTTTTGTTGTATCACTTGCTACAGGAGATGTAAAATTTCCTAAGGACAATTTTGGGAGATGCAGTCCTTCCATTAGAGTTAAATCTGAAAATAGTGGTCAGATGTACCAGCTACAGGTGAACTATATGTGTGTGAAACACTGCCTAGGCATGCAATAGCAACCTACTCATGCTAATAACAGGTAGGTTGAATAGACTGGCCTACTCCAAATAACTTTTACAACAACTTTAGTCACTTTGGCAGAAAATGTCTCCCAGGTATCAGTACTGCCAACATTCTGTTGAAAGGCTCTGGGGAGAAGTGGTGATTATGTGGGGGTTTTTATTTCAAAGAGATTCCTTATCTGCAACACTTTGTTTCTAGTTTGTCAGCCTCGCATAATTTTCTACTTCTTCCTGTTCCCTGCTATCCCTTCCACAGTGACATAGGGCCCCATTGAATTCTCATTTTTATGTACCAGTGTGCAAAGGAAAAGAAAGAGGCTGCAATATATTTCTGGCTCACCTAAGGAAGCCAGAATCTGTGCACGAAATGAAGCTGCTCCAGACACGTCCAGGTTGAAAGAAATTGTTCTTTCTTTTCACTGTCCTGTGCTTCATGGGCAGGTTTATAGATGTTGGTATCAATATCCAGTGAGAGCTGGCTCTGAATTTCCTGTAAGAAGCCTGGAAGCAGCAATGGTACCCCCAGCTCCTTGTACCAGCCTTCTGCTGCAGCTCCAGAGGTGTGTTGTCTGCTTCACACCATTATTAAATCCTAGGATAGTGTATGTTATTTGTACAAATCTCTAGTCTTTCTCTAAGGCCTCCTGATCCTATGATTTCAAGGCTATGATATGAAAGCTGAGCAGCCTGTCATTGCATTGTGCTTATTTCCTTTTATCGTTTTAGATTTGCTGCCTCTTGGTTCCACAGCAGATGCCAATGATGGGGAATAATGACAGTGAATAGGAGTGCTTGACCTACAGATACACCCTGCAGTTTAATGCTGTGTATTTTGTGTTGTCTGATTTATCTTCTTTTGAAAACATTCCTGTTATATTTCTGAGTGGACACTTTTCCAAGGCCTCTCATTTTTATATGTCTGTGTGTCTTGAAATGGGTAAGCAAATGGCTCGAAGTGCTTGTGTGAAGATATTCCCTCAGCCTGTGCCTACTTTTTACCTGTGCTAAGACCTGCTGATAAACAAGCAGCCAAGACCCTCTGTGAGGAGTCCAAGTGAGGGGATGTTCTGTTCTCTCTGCTCCTCACCTGGAGGTAACTTGGTACATTTAACCTGGCAGGTCTTAAAACCAAACCAACCTTTCCCCCTGCCCCCACCCCCCAAAAACCAAAGAAACAAAACACCAAAAAAGCCCCAACACCAGTAAAAAGGAGTTTTGGAAATGAAAAGCCAAGGGAAAGCAATGAGTTATTCAGCAGTTAGACATCTCTGCTGAAGAATGTATTAGAGAGAAGTAAAATTGGCAGCAGGAGGGCTCCTGCAGTTGTGGTCTTAACAAATTGCTATGGATCTGATTTGGCTATTTATTATCTCTAATCCTAGTGGTCTACTAGGAAGGAAGGAAAATAATTACTAATGACAGATTTTAGTTAAAGTTAATTTATTGGTGCTGAAACTAATTGTGTGTTCCAGGTGTTCATCAGTTTAGCAAGACAACATTTAACTATCAAATGTTCCAATTACAATGTGGTTAATTAAACATGATTAAGCTGTTGTTTACACACACAAAACTAATTATATGTAATTACACTTGTAGTGGGCTTATGGTATGCAGCATGCAAGATAGATATGATCTTTAAAATATTTTGTAAGATTTCGTCGATCTTTTTGTAAGAGACTACCTTATGCTTATACATTAATATATACATATCGACAGCTTGCAGTGTTCTTACACTGGAAATCTGTGGAGAAGTTGTAGTGAGACACTGAATTATGAGTTAAGAACCATAGAAAATGCAAAGGGCAGAGTGGAACCTGCTTGGAATCTGCAACTAAATGCTCCCAAGTCTTGTGTGGAATGGTAAAAGGCGTTTGTGCAGGAAGGAGTTGCTGTGGCTCCATGTGGGAAATGTGAAGGAGCAGCCTCTGCATTGTCCAGGGATGTGGGGCTTGCTTGGCAGGGAGGACACTGTCCTTCCTTTTTGGACTTCATTAGTGTGTGTCTGAGTGCTTGTGGGAATGTAACACTTGCTTACCAGAATGTTTCACACATGTCATGGGTACCCCATATGACTATGCTGAAGCATGTTCTGTCCTTCCCTTGGCTTTCAGTTTCACAGCTATCCAGCTGGAAATCTATAATAGCATCAGGCAACAACTAGAAATCCACTGAATAACAGGCAAGTTAAGTAAGAAATTATGTCCTTTTTTCCATAGTCATGAGTAAGCATTAGCATAATCCTTAGTAATGAAATCAGCATCAGTAAATATGTCTAAGTAACCTTAAATAATACTTTTTAAATTTCAAGTCTGCTTTATATTGACAGGTGTTTTCTCTTGTTCTTTATATGCTCAAGTATATACCAGAAAAGCAGAACAGTTCCTTCTCTAATGGAAATTCATCTTTGTGCAGACATATAGTGCCTGAAGGAAATACTGGAATTATTAAAACTATAATGGATTTACAATTGTCAAGGGTTTTCCTAAACCAGGAGTGCGTTGTGTGAAGTGAACCTGCCGTAATTTTCCTGCACTGAAATGCCATTTTGTATTGAACTTTACATGGAATTCTCCTGTCCTGTTCAGGACAATCACCTGGCCTGTCAAACACAGCATTGAGGAGCAGTGGCTGTACCAGGTGAGTGCCAGCCCGGTGAGATCCTTTGTTTGGGGAGAAAACCATTTGTCTGTGTTGTGGATAATCCAGAGCTGGCCCTTGGGCGGAGCAGCCTTTGCTCCTGTCCCCTGGCTATGCTGGGCTTGTATTCTTTACCTTACCGGTTGCTAGAGAAATAGTTTCTGTTCTGAAGGTCTGGAAATGGCATTAAGAAGTTTAATCTTCTTTTACGTTGTCTTTTTATGAGCAACAAATTACAATGAAATAAGAGGATGAAAATAAAATTTCACACTGTGGCTTTTAGTCAGTTTTTATACTTCTCTATAACTAGAAGGTTAAAAGAGCAAAATAATATTGACTAAGTGTCTGGTCTTTACTTAAGTGTTCTTGAAAGTTAATCAATCCACTTGTACCCTGAACAATGTTAGCTTTTCAGCTCAGAGGGACTGTGAGAAAATTCACCTGGCTTTTCTGGCTCTAAAAGGATGGCAGGGCTGGAAGCAAAACTATGATGAGCTTGTTTGCCTGTGCTGTGATGGGATTAAGATGCAATGCTGTACTGTCACTGGGATGATGTTTTCTCTATATTTAATTGACCATTGCAGCTTGCAAACAGCCCATTAGCTAATGTATTTATGCTTCTTGAGGCTACTGCTGAGTGGTGGTAGTCTCTTCCTCCTGCATTTGTGACAGAAAAGCTTAAGGTAATTTGTATGAGTTTGGGGAAAGAACAGCAAAAAGGAAGAATTAGGTTTTCTTGTGCTTATTAATACAGATCTATAACTTGAAGGCTTTGTTGAAGAGCATTAAAATGCATAGACTCTTAATGGGACTGCAAGAGAAAACAAAATGAGTCTTTATTATCTAAGTAATCTATCACTGAAACTTTGTTCTTGAAAAATGAACAGGGATGTAAAAGCCCTTCTGACCTTCAGACCCCTCTGGGTCTGTAGCCCAGCTATGGACACATCAAAGCAGGACTAGGCAGGGAGAAGATTTTGGCACAGCCATGGCGAAGTTTGGCTGGTTTTGAGAAAAGAACCTGGTGATTTCTGCTTCTGTCAGCAATGTGGGTGAGGGGTCCATCTCTCCTGGTTCCCCAGCCTGAGTGTGAGCCGTGACCCTTCATATTACCCCACTGAGATGTAAGGATAGTTGTTTTCCTTCAGGTAGTTTATTACCTGCACATGTGAGCAACACTAAGGTTTTCTTTCCCTTAATACACACACACACAGGTGTGTGTATTGTAGCAGTATTAGATAGCTTCCATTTGGAATGTTTTTCTCTGCTCAAAACCCCACAGACAAACACACTACTCAGACAGCCACATTTTTCTGCACGAATTTTTAAAATCCATCTAGGGAGCCTGTTTATCCAGTCTAGAATAAATTGCTCTGGGTTGAAGTGATCTCCCTGTATGGCCTCCATGTTCCCTGTGAGTTGCTGGTCCCATCCTGTCTGGGTGGCAGCCCACCTGTGCCTCCCCTCTCCTCTGAAAGGGACATGGCTGCTGCCTTCACAGGTAGGCTGCAGTTATTTGGGGGTATAGTTAATAAATCTCTCTGGTGGTTTTGGTCTCTGCTTTCTACTGATTCCACTATACCTTAATTCCATTATTTGTAGTGAAACTGCAAAAGGACTCTGTGATGGAGTGGAGAAAAAAAGGATGGTTTTAAAATACTCTTGACCACTGAGCTCTGTTTTACTGCTTTCAGAAGGAAACCCCTGCTCTTGCCACACTCTGGTTGCCTCCCTGCTCCTGGTTTATGGCCGTGCCTGTTGGATGATGCACAGTGGCGATAGCTTGCAGATGCTTTGTGTGTGACGGCGGGATTGATGTTTTTAGTCTTGCTCTTTTATGGTGTACAGTCCCCTTTCCCTCTCTCTTCAGGGGAATCTGCCTTCTCATTTCAACAACCTTCAGTGGTGAGGTGCAGATCTTCTGGGTGGGACCTTTGCCATCAGGTGCCTCAGACTAGCTTGGTTATGCTTACCCAAAGCCTGCTGAAGCAGTAGAGAGAAAGGAAAAAACCACCAATAAAATGCATGGAAACCTTGCTGAAACTGCAGTGAAGCCACTTAATGACTGAGGAAAGGGCTGAGTAAAACACAAAATAAAATGACTTGAGAACACAAAGTAAGTGGCCATAAAACAAGTGTTTATGCCCGGACAGGTCTGTGAAGCCTTGCTCTCTGCTTCCTGTACTTGGTTAATGAACAATACCTCAAGGTTTTTGTTCACTTGTGATTATTGCCAGTTTTGTGCAGAGAGAGGAGAGATGGAAAAGAAATACAGAAAAATAAAGGGTACTCACTGGCGAAAGTGAGCAGGAGTGGGTGTGTGGCAGAAGTAGAATTCCTCAGCCCTGCGAGTGGCGTGAGCGGGGAACACTGCCAGGAGCCAGGAGCTAAAAGTGAAGGAGGCAGGGGGTGAGCTGGGGGGAAGTGGATAAGGGAGAGTAATTTATCTTTGTTTCTTACCATCCAAACCTAGTTTAATTGGTAAGAAATAACATTAATTTTCCCCAAGCTGACTCTTTTGCACCTTTGATAGCAATAGGTAAGGGATCTTTGTGTCTGGCTTTGTATCTTGACCCAGGAGCTTTTTGACCAGGTTTTCTCCCTTGTCTGGTTGAGGAGGAAGAGTGAGGGCAGCCAGGTGGGTGTCCAGCAGCCAGCCACGGTCCACCTGCCACAAAAATATTTCATTGACCTCTCAAACGTATCTACGGTGGTTTAGAGGGAATAGTCCTGGTACTGACCACTGGGTGGGGCCTCCTGTGCTCTCCACTGTGTGCATTGCTCCCTGAGACACTGCTCCAGGTGTGTCAGGAGCCAAAATGGAAACTACCATGCAGGAGCCCAAGTATACACTTAGACATTAAAGTATCTCCCTTGAATCAGTGACTGGATCACATACATGTATATCAGTGACTACTTTTTAAAAAATATTTTTGGTTATCTTCAATTTTTAAAATTTATTTATTTGTTTATTTGCCACAGGTGTTTTTGGGCTGGCGTTGTGCTGGCTGTGGCAGGGGAGAGCCACAAGGAACACAGGGGAGCTCTCAGGGGTGCAGCAGAGGAGACAGAGGAGATGGGGAGCCCTGCCAATGTCCGTGCCAGATTGTTAAGGCCAGAGGAAGACATGGAGAGGCACACAGATGCTGTTGGCCATCAGGGTTTGTGTATTTGAGCACACACATTTCACTTACACAAGGGACAGTAAACACTGCAGGGCCAGAGCTGTTACCTGGAAGGTCTCTCTAGGCTGCATCCCCACCAAGTTTGGTGGTGTTTTAATAGGTTTTGGGGGCGTGAGTGGGAACAGAATGTGACCCACTTGTACAAGCACAAAGCAGTTAAATATTTTTGTATGAAGGATGATCTTTACCATTGCCTGGTTTGAGATGGCACCCTGCTTTAGTAGCCAGGGCTGTGCTGCAGCTCTTGCTTGGAAATGGAAACACTAAATCAGAGAGTGCATTTTGTGGGAACTGCAGGTGGCAGTAGGGGCTAAGTTTTACAGGAAAAATGTTTTAAAACTGCTATCCTTCACAGTAGCTTGGCATATGGCAAAAATTTGAATCTCTGCAAGAGCCTTCTCTTAAAGCCAACACTCCATGTTTTTAAGGACTTGTCAGCTCCTTTTAAGGGGCAGTGTTTTCAATAAGTGTAATGACACTTCCTGCTCCTTTTGGAATGCCTTGCACTGCTTTCCCCCAGGATGGGGAAAATACTCATTGAACTCTGCTTTTATTTACTATGTTCCAACTGGGTAAGTAACTTAAGTGGTGTATTACTTACATTTACCACAATCAAAATCATGTTCATTTCAATTTAAGAAGAGGGTCAATTGCTCCAAGTTAACAGCGGGACTTTGAAGGCCTACATGTTACACAGAAGAACCTTGAACAGTTCTGAATGAATTTAAATATAGGACATTTTATCTGTCTCAGTTTGGTTTCTAGTCACTGCGAAGACCTTAATTCAGTGATTAGTGGAGAAACAATGAACAAAATGTTGTCCCCCATGCTCTATGTTTTTTTCACTTAGTTACCTGTCATCAAGAGTGCTCTCCCTTAGGATATACACACATTTGTTTGTCTGGTTCAGTGAGAATAAAGACTGGACTCAGCTCTTTGTATAAATAGAGATGTGCCCAAGGGCTCTGTGTATGCCAGGATCAGCCAATGGGGTGTGTGCATGGGCATGTTTTAAGTTAGGTTATATTGGGTTATGATTAAGCTGGAAAAACTTTCCAAAATACCAATTTCTGGGCTCTCAGGTGAGGCTTAGTACAGACAAATCAGTGTCTAAGAAGTACTAATTGCTGTTACTGTTCAAGTTGTACCATGGAAAGTGAAAATCCCAGAGAGACTCATGCTGATGGCAGGGTCAGTTCAAAATCTGCAGGAACTGTTCTTGGTAGCATGTTTTCCAATTAAAAAGCAATAGCAAAGTAGTTAGATGTATTGCTGGGAATTAAATACTTGTCTAGAGCTAATTGCTTTTGTTGGTAGTTTTTCAGCTGCACACTAAAAAACAGATAGTTTGGACTGTGAAGGACTCATCCCTGTTTTGAAAGCCTTCCCTGGCACGAAGCACTGTGTTGTTTTCTCCCTTGTGCTGCTTCCTTGGTGCTGAATGCTGATTACAAGCCATATAACTACACTCTTGCTCCTGGTTGGAGCAGCAGCATCACGGAATGTCTGTACTGGAGCCAGCACTGTCAGAGAGCACGTCCCAGCCTCCCAATGGGAAACACTGGCATACAGGGCGAGGTACAGCTGTATTACCTATTAAAAAGAGATTATTTAGGGCATGTAGAAAAGAGAGCATGTTATAAATTAAACAAAGAACAAGATGCAATTTAATAACTGTTGCTGTGTTATGGGAAATCTCAGAGCATGCATATATGGTCTTACTGTCAGGATGTTGCTGTTGGGAAGGATCCTGGGCTGGGGGCTCAGGAGGGAGGGAGGTGTTTTGTGCATAAATTCAATGACAGTTTAAAGAAAATTAACTCAAGCTGCAGTCATGGACCCTTCCCATCCCCTTTTCACAAACGTTTGTATGAATTTATTTGGCTGACCATCTGCTGAGAGCAAATGCCAAGGTTGCGTTGTCTGCCCTGAGTGCCAAATTTGACTTGTGTGCAGGAGCGTGCCTGTACTTGCAAATCCATGGAGAGCTGGAGTGCCCTGTGATTTACCTTAACAATTATAATCAAAGCCACACAGCTCAAATGAGGAATGTTTGATCTTCAGAGCTTATAATCAACCCAGAGAAGAAACACCCCAGAAGCTATTTTATTGAATAAATTTAAATAATGCATTAATTTTAGAAAATAATTGCATATAAGCAAATGGCTAAGTTAATCAAAGTATTAATTTGTTCAGCTCTTGGGGATATGTAAAAACTTAAATAATGTGTAAATATCACATTTGGCACATGCAGACTTACCACAAAATATGAGTTATTTGTAGTGCACACACAACTGAGGAGAGACTATGCAAGTATGTTTTAATGATGCTTGATGGGGGACCAATAATCAGATTTGGGAATGATGTAGGAACTTGCACAACTCCAGGTTTGCTGCATCAGTTAATGCATCTTTCTCTCCAGACCAAGCTCTTGGTGGAGGCCCCCAGTCCATGCCATGCCTGGAGACACGCTGCTGACACAGCCTTCTGGCAAAACTTGTTGCACTTTTCCTCTTGCAAGTGATCTCTGAAGTTCTGATCTGACCTTACAGTGGCTCTGTGGTGTGTCTAGGTGGTGTTGGCAGAGGCTGGGGGCTGGTGTGAGACCCTGGCAGCCTTTGCTGTAGTTTGGCCACCCCTCAGAGCCCAGCAGGGTTTGCAGTGTCACTGCAGCTGTGCTGGGCAGACACGGTGGTGGTGTCGTGCCTGCTCAAGTGATAGCACACAGAGTGGGTATTTAGAGCTGAAGTTAATGTGCTTCGGGTCCTACTGTGCCTGCTTTGTGTATGTGATATATTCATGGGGAGAAGTACTGTGTTCTTTCCCAGATTGACAGGAGATTTCAATTTCTTACAATGTACCAGTCTTGATCTGATTTAGCTATTTCTATCCTGGCATGTGGCAGTGATGTGGTGTATTAACAGTCTCACAGCAGTTGTCAGTGGGTTCAGTGAAATTAATGTGAGTATTAGTCAAATACTGGCTGACAATTTTCTTAGACAAGAGTTGTCGTTGGAAAATTATGATTTTCTTTTGTTCTTTCATTTCACTTAATATTGATGTGTGAGGCGATATATATGGTGGCTATTTTTTAGAGTAGGTTCTTTATCCTGACTCAGTCAGGGACTGGAGTCTGGTATTTGTATTAAATATTGTATCAAGTGATTTGCAGTAGCTGTGGGGTTTAGTGGGATGTAAGCTATTTGTTTTTACGCAGAAACCAGTGGTTCCTTTTGTTAGGGCTTTGGATTGTTTTTATGCTCCATTTTCACAGGAGAAATGCAAATGCTGCTGAGAAATTATATTCTGATTATGGACAAAAATAGTGAAAAAGCATTACAGAAGAAGTTGGGTTTGTCTGCTTTTAGCCAGATTTTTTTTTTTAAGTGTAGAAATTATGTTCCATTGCTCTCCTGCTGAGGAAATAGCACATATAGGATGACAAATGCAACTGTGCAACCACTGTTGGCCTGGGCCTTAGAGGTCCAGCCCTGTAAGAAGTTACAGAGGAGGCACCCAAGGGACAGAAGGACCTTACAGAGATTTTGTGTGGGTTGTGGGAAAACCAGACTGTGAATGTTCTGAGCATGGAGAAGCCAGCACGTGATTTGTGAACCCAGGCTAGCAGAGAAGCTGGGGCATCTCCTTGGCTCATTTATCATAACTCATTAAAGTAAATTTATGGCTTTATTGCTGTTCTCCTCTAGGAGGGGGTAACCCTGTCCTTGGGCAAGGCTGTGCTCTCTGGTGGCACGTGGCACTGTCTGGGTGTGATGCTGGTTACCTCCTTGGCTTCCTTCATCATGAGAGCTTCTCAAATATGCATCCTTTGGATTTCACTGCCACCAGGTGATCTGATCAATATAACAGATGGCTGCCAAATTTCAAGTGGGCCCTTGAAGCTGATATGAGGTAGATTACATTATGGGTTGACCTGTTGCACCTTAGCTTATTTCCGTGTTCATGCAGAACTGTTATTTTATTCTGTTCTTCTGCAGCTTTTGAAGATCAGGGAGGAGTAATCAGTGCCTTTTGTTGAGGAAAAAGAGCCTTTCCAGCCAGTTGAAAGACATACAAGCTCCATTTCATTGTGGCTTATAAATCAGCAGTAGAAAAGTGCTGTGGTTCTGCTTTTTGTGCTATCTAGTGCATTAGGAACAGGAATCAGTGCGTTTAATGTTATCTATTTAAATATGCTGGCATTTATGTATTTAGCTGTGTTTACTAGAGAAATTACAAATCAGGTTAATTGTGGTGTTTGCTGACCTTTAAGGAAGGGCCCAAAACAAAAGGCAAAACAAGCTTTACAAATGTTAAGCAGGACAACTCAACTACTTGCCACAATCAGTATTTGTTCATATAAGAGAAGTAAAAGACCTAGTGCAGACAAAAGGTATTCTGATAGGTACCAGTAGAAAGTTCAGATAAAATGACTTTAAAAGGAAAAAAATCCAATGCAATTTTCTTCTGTGATAGCTGGGGGAAAAAAGGTACAATCCTCCACTCACAATTTTGAAAATACAGAATAATCAGTGCTTGCAGCAAAACCAGGATTCTCCTGATATTTTTCAGTTGTGACTCAACTGTTAAACCCAGATTAACTTAAATACGAGTTTGTTATTGAAACGTGAAAATAATTTATGGTAGCACAAGATAGAAATTGGAACTTAAAATATTCATACTGGCTATTTATCTACTGGTTGCCTCCCATGGAAGTAATTAATTTGAGCACTTGGGTATTTTCATGCATTCTGGAGGGTTGGTTTTATACAATTTACATAGAGAAGTAGTTTATTTCCAAAATACACCCATAGACTGAAGAAATTTCCTCCAAGTGGCATTGCTGGCATTGCCTGTTGAGGTTACCCATGGAGAGCTGCATTCTCACCCTGCCTGGTGGCTGCCCCAGGCACTTCCTGGCATGAGGGAAAAATCCTCTCCCCATCACACAGTTCTGTAGCTGGGGGGTCCTTTTGTCCCAGTTTGGGAAGCTTGTGCCCCTGGGTGAGTGTGAAATGGTTACTGGCAAATTTGGCAGCTTCAGGATGACTCTTTTTAAAAGATGGAAAACTTTGCACAGGTGTCAGCATTGCCCAAGTGACACCCCTCCCCCCTGCCCCGAGCCTTTCCTTGTCAGCTGAGTTGGTTATAGAGATTTGTTTGGTTTTGTCTCCCCTGAGCATCCATATGTATGAGAGAGAGAGATATTTTATTGGTTCTCCCACATCAAATGCAGAGTTCTCTCATATAGTTCCTCTGTGTGTGTGTGCCCTGTGAAATGTTTTAATAGCATGGTGACCAAAGCAAACATTTTGGCTTGTCAATAGAACTGTCATATGGATCTTAATATTACTTCTAGACTGTTTTTCCCACAGTGCCTGGGGTGGGCTGTAACTTCTTCCCTTTTACCCCGAGCACTGGAACTGCTCTGTCGCTAATTTCACTTGTGTCACTTCTGTCCTAAAGGAAAAGCTGTGGCTGAATCTCCTTTAGATGAGTCAACTACTGTCCCACTCCTACTATGCAGAGCTCTGTTTGCTCACCCTGGGATCTCGAAGGCTCCCCTCTGTGACCAGTGTGCTGACCTGCAGGAGCCCAATATCTGAGTTACAGGTCTCAGGCTATCTTCTTTTTCATCAAGCAAGAACCTCTTGTTTCTCAAATACTTAATAATAACAAATTATTCTGGATTGCTTGAGCATTATGCTTTCTCAGTTACTGTTTGACAAAAAAATGGGTTCGGTGATGCCCACTGGTACTAGTTTGCAATACATTTTGAAAACTGGCTATGTAATATACCTCTTGCCTAGTTTTTTTGTTTTGTTGCTTATTCTGGGTGTGCTGTTTTGTCCAAACACCCACAGCTGAAGATTATGGGCATTGCAGTAGCAAAGCCTAGCAATTATATCCCCTCTCCTGTGCCAGCCTGGAAGCTAATCTCTGTGTCCCTTTGTTTCTCTTCCTTTGTTCCCTGGTAGAAAGGAAAATGCTCCAGCCTTTCACCCTGGCTTTACATTTAAAAGTTATGCATGTTTTTCCAAAGATGGACAGAATTTTCTATAGGGGAAAGGCACCATATTATGTCTGCAGGACCTCTGTCCTGAGGCAGACACTGGATTAATGTATTTCACACAAATTTAGAGGCACATGCAGAGAGGGAGAGAAGATCAATGTTTAATTATGCAAATAGTCTTCCAGGCTTTAATATTAAACTGGAATAAACCTGTCATGACAGCTCCACTGGGGACAGGAAGTGAGTGAGCTGCTGTGCCCAGGTGCTGGCTTAGCTGGGAGGGCACAGTGGATGTGGGTGCAGGAGATCAGGGTCTGCCTGATCCCTGGAGAGCTGCCCCAGGGGCTGAGCTGCACCCAGTTCCTGCTCACAAAGGCAGAGATGAAGTTTCTGGGGAAAACTCGGTATAGCTGGGTCTGGCTACAGCATAGCTTTGTGGAGTGTTGTTATTTAAAGCCCTCTTGGTGTTAGTTCAGGCTCTGCTTGGCTCACCTGATGTGGATGTATGAATACTCCTGTCTCTAGTGCTCTCCTGGCAGCTGTGGCTTTCATGGTGAGGAGTGAGAGGTACTGTATTCTCACAAGCCTGTGCTTGGTCAGGCTTTTTAGTGAGGAACTCCTTTAATTGTGCTGGATTTGATGAGCTTGTGTGGGAATCCAGCTGCGGAATTTCCTCTTGATGAGTACTTCACCAGGAGGATGGGAGTCAGCTCCCTTCCTTGCAGGGCTTCCCTGTGGTTTGTGAGCACTGTCCATGGAGACACAAAGCCTGCTGGAGGATGCAGAGACAGATGCACAAGTGTTATGATGGTGCAAGAAATCTGCACTCAGTTGCCAAACTTGACCGGCTTAAAAATGTTCTTGCTCTTTATTCTTTAACATGGTACCTTCTCTGTTATAATTAAAACCTTCATAGTGCCATTCAAATCTCTGCTCATTTTATTCACCTGTTTTCAGCCTTCCCTGTGTCTCATTAAGTTGCTGCTGAACCCAGGAGGAAGGAGACTCAGCAGTGTGTGTCTCCTGGCAGGGATGAGGATATTCGACCACTTGGGTGTGTTCAAACCTGGAGAAAAGATACAAGTTTCACACTACAAAGAAATTTTAAGGAAACACATGTATATATTTCTCTATTTAATCTCTCTTTTTTCCCATCATGGGGTCCCCCCAGTCCCTGGTGCTTGTCCAGTGCAGTGGCAAAGCGCAGGGTTACTATGGTTGGTGTGTTTCTCTTAAAGTGGTGTTGAAGCTTTGTGGGTCTCTCTTTCCTGTGCTGACTTTTGAGACCTTTTCTGCTTTTGTTGTTTGCTGTTTCGTTTTTATACCCTGCTGGATCCTCATGTGGATGAGCAGAATTGCTCATCTGTGACCTCTTCTGGGGGACAGAGTGAAGAGGGCACATTTCTGATATTCTGCTTGCCTGGTGGTTGTGTTCAGCATGTCTCTTACCTTGCATTGTTAAGATAATGGAGGAGCAAGAGGAATATTGCCTGCTGCTGTGCTAGATTAGGCAATGATTTTCTAGCTCTTACAAGCTCTATCAGGTTTGTTTCGGTGCCCACACAGTGCCTTGATTTGCTATCAAAAGAAAGTTTTGAATTATGCAAAGAGTAAGGTGCAAGTAGCAGAGCTACTGCTGAGCATGATTTTACATTGCCTCTGTTGAATATTCATGGTTATCAAAGATCACAACTTGGTTTTTTGGAGTTAAAATATTTTTGGGAGCTTGGACAGTTCCAACCTGCACAATGTGTATTGATACAAATATCAAATAGCTCTGTTATCTCCTCTAAAGCAATGGGGGTTTTTTTAGGCAGTGGACAGAGGAAATGAAAACACAGGTCACGGTAGGATTTTGTGTACAAAACCAGGCACTTCAAAATGGTAATTCTTATTCTTTGTCTTTGGTCTTGATACAGTTCAAAGCCAGAAGATGAGTGAAGGCATTCCTATACCCAGAGTGATATAACAGAGTTTAATTGGCATCTACCATGTTTCTGAGGTATTTATTATGAGAAGAGCTGTCAAGACGTGCATGGCAGGAAATAAGAATATTTGTCAGTGCAGGTTTGTAGAGCTGTCTCATACTTAAATGCTTGCTCAGGGAGGGGGAGGCTTGTTGTGTCTGGTTGTGAAGGGGATGGTTAGAAAGGAAGCAGGGCCAGTATTTGCCTGTTTGGTTTTATGATATGCTAAGGTACCTGCTTTTCCCTTTGGGGCCTACATGTTTCATTTAGTAGAGCTTTGCAGTAGGGAGAGGAGGTAATTGAAAACATCTTTGGGCTGTGACAATGAGCTCTCCCCTCTAACAGAATCATGTTTTGCAGTTCTTGCTCTCCACTTGCTGACAAGATGATAAAAGGTAGTGTGGTGTGTGTGCCTTGGTGAACAGGAGCTTTACATCCAAAGGTAGGGAGGTAATTTAAAAACTGCTCTGCTTGAGAATGAGAGGACAGAGTGGTGTAGCTTTAACATGCTGATACAGGGAGAGGGATTGATCTTCAGTCAGGGAGTGGTTCAGGGGATAGGCAGGATGTGAAAGCTGGACTTATGGGTGTCCCCTTCTGCTTAGCCTCAGGTGTGTCTCTGAGGTGCCACTGATGTCACTGCTAAAGTCACTGCTGCTGATTGACTGGAGTGCCAAAACTAGGGAGCAGCTGCAAATGAAGGGGCTTGAAGGGGCCTCTGAGGACAGGAGGGAATCACCTGTTGATTTAGTGAATTTTATCTTTCCTTTCTGGTGGTTTTGTGCTAAGTAGTGGCATCTCAGTGCTGGCAGTCAGTTTCCTTGCTGTTGTTGAGGAAGGGTGAGATCTAAGGATGGATGGGGGATTATATTTCTCTCTGATGCTTGGTGATGACTGAAAGCTTAGACTGCAACTCCATCGCATCTGCAGAGGGACATCTGTGAAGGTGAGGAAGAATATAGATGTTAGTGTGGTGCAAGCATATGGAGAAAGCAGAGAGGACAGGAAGGAGGAAGGGATTAACAGATGGGAGGTGGAAATATAGTGAGTGAGGTGGATGGGGAGGAAAAGCCTTTCTGCCAGGCACGTCCCTTTTTTTCCTTCCCGAGGGAGGCTGTTCCCCAGCGAGGAGCTCAGGTACCTGCAGATGGCAGCTGTGATACAGGAGATGGTGTTTGCCAGGTCTCTGTCAGCAAAATAAAGACCAGTATGAATTCAAGGGGAGCAAACAGACACATTTCTCAGCCTGCAGTCTGTATCTGTCTGTGCTGCTGGCTCCCTACTGTAAAAGGGCTTCGAGAGCAGAGACCTGATGGCAGACTAGGGGATGGGTGGACTTTGTGATGCCCCTCTGTCAGGGTTTCATAGGGGCCAGGAAGGAACCACCACTATACCCTCATGATCCATCCACATAGAGAAAGCAGAGGAGTATCAGGCACTGCTTCCCAGCTGGCTGGTGGCTGTAGCATGGAGAATGAGACCTCAAGAACTACAAATGCTTAGAGGAAAGACCCTGCAGGTTTTAGCTGTTCAAACTGAAATCCTTCCATGTGGCCACTGGGTGCAGCATAGAGCTGCTGGTGATGGTTGCAGTGCTGGGGCCAGGCAGTGAAACATCCATGATTGCTTGGAAAAGCTCTTATGGGGGAAAAAAGGTTAAAAACTTGAATAGGACAGGGTCAAGAGCTGTTAACTGCAAAATCAGCACATGGTATGATGAGCAAAGGATGACCTGGCAAACTCTTTCTCTCATTCCCCCAGCATCTCTCTCTTTTTTCCTCTTTACTGCTCTGCTTTTATGTTCCCTTTGGGATCATGCAGACAACAGGCAATCAGGCAAGGATTTGCAGGGAAGATTAGGACTAAGTGCTGTATTTTGGGGTTTGTGGGGTTTTTGGTATCATAATAGAACAATGCCAGTGCATTTTTTCAAGACCAACTCTCAATCCTTGCTGCTGTGGATCACAGGGCATAGAAGTAAAGTGGTCTGATTGCTGCACTTTATGTATGATGCATTTGAATACATTGAAATGCATACTGATATTGCAAACTCTGTCCATCCAGATTGGTTGAACTCCAGCACATCTTTTAGGCCACTTTAAGGCCACTTCATGGCCTAGATTGTCAGTGACTCTCTAAAAGATGATCAGACCCCTATGCCATCTGTGCACCTTAGGACTGAGGGCTGCTGTATTTGGTTGTTGACATAACTTTGTTTACAGCAACAGGTAAGGGCAAACACGGCTCTCCATTCATGTCTCCCATTTCAAAGAGAAATAAATCAGGCAACTGTTGGCTTTATAACTTGTGATGAATAGAAACACCAAGTCCATTTCTGTATCCTGAAGAAGTTACCAGTAAAAGTTGTTCTGGTGCTTCCTGGTTTGAGGGGTGAGTTTGGGCAGACCTGCACTAAGCTGCCTTCCTTTATGGTTCTTAGAGCAAATGTCAGAGAGAAGCAGAGCTCAGCTTTGCTACTTGAAAGCTTTAAGGTCTTACAATAACCTGAATTTATAGCTATTTGGAAAGGATGCAGCAGAGCAGAGCAAGTTGGGGATCCCATGCTGGAGACAGAAATTTGACTTCAAGTAGTAGGCACAAGCTCTTGCTGTGGCTGTTGGCAAGCAGCTCACAGTCTCTATTATTGGATGGTTGAGAGCATTTTACAGCTGTTTAAACTTACAGCACTTTGAGAGGGAAGCAGCAGAGTGGAACACGTTGTTTGCATGGTGGTGTGAGCCCATGTGAACCTGGGCTGTGTGCCCCTGAGGGGTTTGTCATCTCTAGGGCTGCTGACCAGCAATCCTGAGCTGCAGCACTGGGATCTGAGCAGTGAACAACATGATTATAAAAGCATCAGCTTTAAATAGTGGACTTTGAAATGCATTTGGAAAATGAGGAAGCAGAAACCCAATCAAAAGTACTTTTTCCCCAGAATAGAGTCATTCCAAGGAACTGTTCTTTCCTGAAATACCAGCCCTGAGGAGCTGTTACCTAGGGCTGAAGATGTAGCTGTCAAGTTAAATGAGCGTGACTAGATCTGAGACAGTCTTCTTGCTGCAGGTGTGTGCAAGTCCCTTAGGAGTCAGGATGTGTCCATTGGGCACAACAGGTAACAGCCAACAGCTTATGTGAGTATGGAGTGCTGCCTAGGAACAGCTTAGCTAGAGCATCTTGGAAGTAAAACTGTGCCATAAGAATAGATCTTAACTGAGATTTTAATTCCCTGGACTGGCCATAGTGGAAGTGGCTTTAAAGGAAGGACATAGGGATTATTTCCCAGTTGGGGACACAGTTCTCTGCCAACACACAGGGCAAAATGCAGGGTGTTGGCATTTCCTCATGTTCTTTATACAGGTCTGCTGCTTCAGAATGAAGTCTGCTCTGTGCAGTTCTTGGGCCTTAAACCTTTGCAAACAGAGCAGAGCTTGGAAAAAACCCAAACAAACAAGAGAGAAGTACACAGTAATGTGTAGCTTTTCCAATATACCTTGAGAACTGGCAAGCCTGCATTTCCAGTGTTTTCAAGCCCTTTATGGATCAGAGGTTCCAGATATGTACCTAGTCTTAAATTAGGCTGAGATTGTCTTTTATGCATGAGACCTAAGAAACCTGAATTTAAAGCACGTACAGCACTGCAGCTCCACAGTGAATTTGTGAGACCTGGAAGCAGCTCCAGGGAGCATCATTCTCCTGTACAGCAGACTCCTCTGGTGAGGAGAGAAGCATGAAAGCTGCTGCAGTAGCCCTGGTGCATTCTCTGTGTGGGAAGGAGGTTCAGGGTGCTGGGAAAAGGCTTTTTGAGGGATGTCCAGTGCTTATTGGTTTTGCTGACCCTCGTGACTTTGCTAGCATTGTGGCCTTTGGTGCCAATAGCACAGCTCCTGGGGAAATCCGAGTAACCTGAGGGTGTCCATCTCTTAGGCTTCTGATCCTGTGGTAAAGGGGAAAGCCAGGAATGAGGAACTGCAAGTTCAAGTAGCAACATTTGGGGGGTGAGGGGGAAGAAAGAGTATGTTTCCCAGAAATATCTTTTTGATGTTGAAGGACTTGATCTGAGATGACTTGTTGTGATGACACACTGCTAATGAGTCCAAAAAGAGATTTATCTGTTTTCATTGAGATTTTGACTTCAGTTAGTGATCTGCTATAACTCTTAAATTAGTCCCGTCTTCTGGCCAATTGTTCTCTGTTTTGTCTCTGCTACAGAGCTCATTTTCTTTTCTCAAATGTGGTATAAAATTTGTATGTACATCCTGAAAATTTAAAAATTTAATAGTGCTTTGTGGAGTGCTGTTCAGTTGATGTGTGCACGGCACAGAGGAATTAAAGGGTAAGAGTTCTTTTAGAGGTGCTGAAGGTTATGGTTCTGTTGAAAGATTAGTAAGAAGTTCAGCTACACGTTTGTCAGAATCCATTAAACTTGCCAAGGCTTAAAGTATGTCATATCTGGGTTTTGGTATCAACTAAGCACAGTGCAAATAGGGGTGGTACGAAAGCTGGAAACAAGAGGTTAGGTATAAGAAACACAAACCAAGCCAAAATCCAAGATGATGGAAGAGAAAGAAGTGTCCTGCCAGATATACCTTTTTAGCTGTTCACTGACAGAAAAGACAGCTTCCAGAAGAGATTGTCTTCCTAGATGCAACTGTGAGAAGAAACCAAATTATTGAACCAAAATCATATGCATATATGATGTCATATGATGTCTTATAATGATGTATTCAGTATAAAATATACAAAAAATCAGAATTGATGCTGTATTTCCTGAACATTGTGTATTGTCTCTCTTCCAAAGATAATGATGTTTACCTGCCGAGTACTAACAGCACTTTAAATATTGTTTGCTGGTTTTAAATCAAATGTTTGAGTTGTTGGTAAAGGCTCAGAATATGAAGATTTCGCTGCCAGCAAACTGCCTTGATGCTGAAGGAGCCAACTGCTTGCTGGTCCTAAGGGGCAGGTAAAGCTGTTTTCTGGTTATCGGAGATGATTCAGACTGAGACATTGCCTGAGTCTTCATCTCTGCATTGTGATGAGTATCAGTAGCTGGCAGGGAAGGGGTTTCTTGTGCCCTTGTCTGACATGCAAAACTGTGATTTCTGCGCTCTGCTCCAGGTATGTGCCTGTGCAGGTGGCTTGATGGGAACGTGCCCTCTACAGAAATCTGGGATTTGCAGAGAATAGCATTTCCACAGCCTTGTTTTCAGCTTTAGGCAAGTCTGGCTTAATTTTTCAAGAGAGCCAAGAAGGCCTTCATGCTGGGAGAGTATTAACATTGCTGTACTGTCTCACTGGTGTCCTGAGGTCAGTGACTGTACCCCATGGTGAGTAAAGGGCCCTTGGTGGGACTGTGGGTTGGGGATGTGCTGCTTTTTGCCCCTTCTGTCCTCCCCCCCACGAAGAGCTGAGAGAAGAAATGTCTTTGAGAACGGGGTTTGGCCCTGGTTCAGTCCAGTAATGGATTACTGAGAACCAGCAGTACCAGGGAGCATGAATGCGATTTTCTCCTGCATGATTTGGCTGAAGATCAGCAATGTGCTTCTGTGAATGGGAACATCGTTGATTAAAATGATGGGACTGTTGGTGCCATATCACAGTGGCGTCTTGCAGTGCTGGTAGCTCAAATCTATCTTCTCCTGTTAACTGAAAGTTTAAACTCCGAGAAGACTGCAGGAATTAAAAATCACCCCCTGCAACCTATGGAGACCTTGAGCTATGAGCCAGATGGAGAGATAAGCAAAGAAAATGCGTATTTGCTTTTCATTCACGCTCTTTTTATCCAGCTGGAAGAGCTCTATACAGCTTTAAATGCTGTTGCATCTCATTTGTAGTTGAATATAAGCTGATGGTAATAGATTAGGTGTCAGGTATCTTGTGAGAGCAACTACCTGGCAATGACATATTATTAACAGTAGTTTAAATGATTGCACTTGTTCCAGAACAAAAGGTAGAGTTCTATCTATTTTTATCTGGCGTTTCTGAGCTATCTGATTGGAACTTAGTACTGGCACGGCCTTAAAATAAATAGACATTTTCTTCATGGTGATCATTAGGGTATGATGGTTGGGGGAGCCTGGCAGTGTTTGGGGACCAGGGCGGCCCCACTGCCTGAGGACGGTGTGTGTGCACAGACAGGTTTATTTGGGGTGACCCTGCAAACCCCCAGGGCTGGGGTTGTGAGCACTGTTTTCTGAAGCTTTCCTGGGCCCACAGCACCCACGAGAGCAGGAGCAGAGGCACAGGGAGAGGGAGTATTTAGCAGGGGCTCTTACCAAACCAGGGTGAACCCTGGCTTCTCCAGCAGTTTGCTGGGGATCTGCTTTCATAGATGTCTTGGGTGGTGTCAGTGAGCCCCACCTGGAGCTGGTTATGGGAAATAAGAGCCCAAAATTATCAGTCTACAATGCTGTGCCATTTTGATCTGGTGATTTGAAGGATATTTTTTTCCAGTTGTTCAAACTGGCAAGTTCTTCTGTGTTTGTTTTGGTTTTCTGTTTGCTTCCTCTCAACCCCACTCCACAGCTCTGAGAGCCTTTAAATTTTGAGGGATTATTGCTGTGGAAAACAGCAGGAGGTCCTGTGGCACCGTGTGCCTGCCAGCCCTGGTGAGCCTGGCTGGGAGGAGGCCAAGGAAAGGTGTGAAGAAATGCTGTAGAAATCCAGATGGGCTGTTCAGGTGCATAGGAGAGACCAGTCTTAAGGATCCACAGAGGGATGTGCTTAACTGATGACTGTTCCTTTCCACCCCAGTGCTATGAAGGACATGTGTGCCCAGGGTTTGTAGCAAGGAACAGTCATCTCCTTGCGTGTGGTGACCCCTTGTACATTCTCCCTTGCACAGTTAACTTTGCACAGTTGGGAACCCTTTCCCTGTCTTTGGGGGAAATGTTTGTGTCTTGTTTCTTTTCATTGTGTGTGTGGGCCCTCTGTGGCAGCACGATGTCCTTACAGTGTCTCTTGGCTGGGAGAGCTGGAATTGTCCTCTACAGGCTGGCCATTCCCGAGCTGCCAAATGACTTCCTGGAGCTGACTGCAACCCAGAAGTGTCTTGTCATGCTTAGGAGAAGGTGACACTGCTATAGCTCCATGTCTCCCTCCTAGAAGTAAGAAAAGAGAATGGAAAAAAAATGAGGGATAATTACAGACTGATTTGAAGTTATGTCAGGGAGTTTAAATTACCTGGTATAAAAGGAATGATGAGACAATGTTAATTGCACCCAACAGTGGTATCTCTTAAAATCAAAATAGAGGGGTTTCTTCTTCAGAATTTCTCAAGAAGTTCTGGAGATGTTAGACTCTCAGGTGCAGGATGAGCTGAGCACTGCTGCAGTGTCCTGATGACAGGACTTCTCCAAGCCTTCTGCTTTAGAAATAGTCTGTGGAAAGATGGCCATGTCCTGGGCACCAGAAAGAGAAGAAATATTTGAGTGGCAAGTCGTCCTTGCTCCCCAGAGCAACAATTCTTTATGACACTAGGAGTCATGCTCAAAAATGTTAAATCTGTTTCCCCCTAAAGTTTGAAGGACAGAAGAAATGTTTGCAAATAAACATGGCAGGAAAATTGTTATGGGGAAAAAAGTTTTCAAAAGTAGCTTGGTGATGCCTTTTTTTGCTATTTCTGTTTATGTTAGAGGATCCAATTTGCAGGATTTTCTTAAAAATGCTTTCATATGCAAAATTTAGAGTCTATCAATCACAACTTAAATGAGATAACATTAAGGATGGAAATTTTTATTCCAAGTTTGGAACAATGTCATCCCATTTAGGGCTCAGCAAAGAGGAGTGAAACATCACTGGAATCAAGGTGCTACTTATTTCCAATAAACATTTTGTTAGAACATTGTTCATTTCAATGTTACTTTTCTTTAGTTTTTTAAAGGCATTCATCATGCTGGAAGAGTAAATAGGTAATAAATACAGAGTGTAACCCTTGAATCTTGTTCTTAACAATGCAAACTGTTGGATGGCAGCAACTGCAAATATATGCCTGGCTTTGCAGGGTGCCAGCTCGTTGGCTTGGGACACAGAGCTCACCTTAAATGACAATAAACATTTTATATTTAGACGTTCATTGCTGAGCCAGATGAACAAAAAGAGCTGCTGCATTTAATTTTTTTTCCCTTTTTGTTTTATGTAGAGGTCTTATGCAGACTGACGGCAGTCCTGGAGAGAGATCCAGCCTTGCCCAAGCGGGATACACATGCAGATTTTAATCAGGAGCGACAGCTCTGGAGCAGCGCTGTGTGCAGCACCTCTGAGACCTGTGTCCTTGCTGCTGCTCACACTTGCATGGAGGAGGAGGTGAGCAGGATGCCAAGCAATAACAGAGTGATGACATTTGAAATTTATGGGGGAAAAAAGCGAGCATTTGTTTCTAACAAGTTATTTCTGCCTATGTTTTTCTTCATTCCTGTCTTTTCTGCTCCTTTTTATAAGCAGTGTGGCTGTGTTGTCAGAAGGATAAGCTGTGAAGTGGGTTAAATGAGAAGGCTTTCCTGCGAGGAGGGAAAGCTGGAGGTGTCTTGGACCCATATTTTGTAGTTAAATGGATTATAGCTGTCAAAACGTGCTGTAGCAAGAGGATGAGTAAGGCTGGGTAACAGACTGGAGAAACTGTGGGTGATTTAGGAAATCTGGAGGGTTTTTTGGTTTTTTGAGGCATGTCTGGTTTTGAAGTGCTTCTGGAGAGCTGGATATCTCCAGGAGTCATGTCAGGTTGTTTTAGGGTCAAAAAGAAACTGAATTGCAGCAGAAGGGATGTGTGTGGGATTTGCTGGATCGAAAACAGCTTGTGGGCACCCCAGGAGGTGCAGTGATGTGGGCAGTGGGATGGGGGACACCCCAGGCTGCAGTCATGTGGGCAGTGGGGTGAGGGGCGCCCCAAGCTGCAGTGATGTGGACAGTGGGGTGGGGTTACTCCTGTGGCTGCCACCCCAGGTTGTTTGTGTATGTGGCTCTGTGTTTGTGTGGGAGCTGCCTGTGTCTCACTGAACAGTACCTCAGTAACACCTTCTCATATTGTTTTGACATTGCCATAGTTAGTCTCCCATTATTAACTAATGGACTGACTCTCCTTCAAAGTAGGTCACTGCTTTTTACAAGTACTGAACTGAAAATGGGCACTGAATCCTCTATACAACCATATTTTGTGCTGGAAAGTCACTGGAATGTTTCAGACACCCACTTTGGTGCTCATCAGTTAGGAGAGGACTTCATGCTTGTTGTATTTTGGGAAATGAGTGTGCGTTTATTTGTCTGTTGAACTGGCTTTTTGTGTGAGTTTTGTTAATATCATTGTATCTCAAACTTTTCTGGCTTGCCGTAGGAACCTTCCCCAAAGAGTTAACAGGTATTTCTAAACAAGGTCCTCCAGGCCAAACAACAGTTGAGATGGCATGGGAAATGTTTGTAGCCTCAGATGTAGCTGCCACTACAATCAAAATAACTCAGCTGCCTTAGTATCACTTTCTCCATCTCCCTGAATTGCTGATCTCGCTTCTAAGCATTTTGTAAGTGGAACTTCTGAGTGCCTATGTAAGAAAAGCCTCAGCAGCTTTTAGTTATCTTTTTGGCAATTTCCATCAAAATTTGACTAAACTTCACAGCTCCCAGCTGCCTTCTTGGCAGTAGCTTTAGGGACTTGAGCCAGCACTAATGCCAGCCCCATCGGGGTCCACACCTGCCCTCGGGCTGTGATGGTTGGTGTGATGCTGGTGGAGCCTCTGATGCAGAAAAGGGACTTCCTTACAAACCAAAAATAAGGCACAAGTCAGCTGGCATGCTCAGCTCCTGCTGCTGTAAATAAGCTCAAGTTTTCTGAAGGCTTGCCTAGAAGTGGCAGCCTTTCCATTGCCAGAGGGATAGAAGAGTCAATAGTAAAGACTAACCGAAGTCCATAGTAAAGATTTCATTCTTGTGAAGCCCCTGAACACCACCCTGTGTGAGGAGTACCTGCTCTAGCCTGAAGCTATTGAGAGAGAAAAAGTGTTCGTGAGCATTTAAAGGGTAACAATTCTCTGATATATATTGATTGTGTGAGCTAAAACCAAGAAGTAATGAATGCTTATCTGGGAAGTACAGCAGAAAATTAAACTTAAAGGGGATTTGGAGAATGTCTGTTAGAAGAAAAACGTTCAGTTTTATCTGTTCAATTTTCTGAAAATAAATATACCCGCACTCTGTATTCCTTAGTCTTTAATGCTCTTTTTCATTTCTACTAGCTGTGAAAACTGTAAAACAGAAACTAGTTTGCTGTCCTTGTTTAGCCAAAAGGACTTCCTAGAGGAAAGGAATGTTAAGAAATGCCTACTGTGCAAAAAACCCGTAGGATTTCTCGCAGACTAGGACAGGGTTTATCAGGCATAGCATAGGCATGGCCATTTAACCCTTGCAGGGTTTAACAGAGGGCTGGGACTTACCTAAACTCAGAGTTGAATCAGGAGAACTGGACTTGTCTCTACAAAATTTGTGATTGACTCAGGGGATACAGTGTAAAATAGCAAAGGGAAGATGGAAAACACAGCAATGGCTTGTGCTAATGTTAGGTGGAAGGAAAAAGAAAAGGGAGCTGAGAGAACCTATCAGAGTGGAAGTACAGAGCGATGATCTTCCTGTTTGCACTGGGGCAAACTGCAGCTCCTCAGAACAAACAAATGTCAGAAGCCCATGAGAGAGATGAGATCACCCAAAGGTCAGGTACAAAACCAAAGCAGCTTCAGTGTATTGAAATAAACGGCCCTCACATGGAATACTAAAACATCTCCTTTCTGTCAGTTCCTTGCTAAACAGAAACTGTAAACCCAAGTGATGAAGTGAATCAGATGGAGCAACGCATGTTTGGCTGCTTATTGCTGACAACTGGCCCCGGCGAGGGCTGAAATGGTTTCATGGGTATCAGCAGGCTGCTGCATTCCTGCAGTACTTGTGGCTAATGACATTATTGGATTGTTGTGTGATATATTAAAAAAGCTAATACTGTCTCTACAGTAGCAGGATGTCTGGGCAAGTCATAGATGTGCATAGATAAGATCAGAGTGAAAGTATGGGACTCATATATGGGGATGTATATTTCAGAGATTTTGTCCATTTACTGCCTGCAGAGAATAGAGATGATTTATTAGAGTCCAAAAATGCCATTAGTATGCTACATTTGAAATGCATACCCTAATCTTATTTACCATTGTCCTGTGTGAGGAATTTTAATTATTGTCTAAGGTTTAAGGGAAAAACACAGCCAGGAAAAAAAAAATAATGCTACAGTAAACTGACTTTCTCAGACATAAGCTTTCATAAGTAACAAAAGGGAAAATGTGGAAAAGTGTGAGCAGCATTCATTTTTTACTACATTACCTTGTGGAAGGAGTATACAAGAGCTATTAATATTTTATTACAGAGATCTGTAGCTGTGTTTGCAGCTGACTGATCTGACTGTATGATAAGAATTAAGTTGACAAATGGACACTTCTCAAGTAGAGTCCTGGCTTTTTAATTTCTTTGCTTTCATGGCCAGTTGTTGAGCTGTATCACCTCAGCCACTATGTTGTTAGGCAGGTTTTCCTTTTCATACCGTGCATCTCTGTGCATGTGTTGCCTGTGATGAGGGAAACCTGCAGCCAGAGACAGACATCCTTCCCTTCTCCACCACTGGCATCCTTCTCAGAAGTGATGACATTTAATGTACTCCTACTGAATACATAGTGCCTTGGTTGGTGTGGGGTTTGTTAGATTTTTTTGTTTGTTTGTTTTGTTGTTGTTTTTTTCTGCTTGGTTGCTTGTCTTTTTTTGCAACAATACTCCTTAGGTCTGAGCCAGTTGAAAATTCCCCACAACAAAAAGTCTGCTTTTTGTCATCATTTATAGATGTAAGTAAAAGATACTGATCCTTGGGTGCAGTTCAGTATTTACTTGCTGGGATGTGGAGCTGGCTCTGGGACAGCCTGGGGACAGGGATGCTCTGCTGTGTGGGATGCCCTTGGGCTCTGATCTGGCTCTGTGATCCTGCAGATGGAGGGTGGATTTCTGTGCTGGGTTTGTTAGTTTGTTTGTTTTCTATATTTATATGATCTTAGGGTAGATAAATAGATACATTCACATGAGTAGCCATGTCTAAGTCAGTGGAACCAAGAACTCTTCTGATGAGACTAGAGCTGAGATGTGCTGAGAGCAACCATGGAGGTGCAATTACAAAATTTTATTGTTAGCTGAGTGCACCATATACATTTCTTATTTTTATTATAATTTTCAGTGTTTTGAATATCTTCTATGCAATTGTCTGGTTGCAAAAATTTCCCCAAGCAAGACTTCAATAATTTTCCCTGCTGCCTTCTTGAATCTTTACATAGGAAAAACCACAGCACCTTTTTTTTATTTTAGCATTCAATTCCAAGTCCTTGGGATACACTTAATTTCTCTGACTCTCTATCTCTGCTTTTCCAAGGAAGGATGAGAGTTACTTGTTTGAAAAATGATAGCTGACAACTGTGCTTAGTTCAAGACGCTGTTAAACTATTGTTCTCATTTATTTGAGCGTGTCAAAGATGCATCTGATATGGAAGACCTAATTCTGGTACAATCCTGCTCTTGTAAGATTTAGTCTGAGCTGACTGCAGTGACTTTGTCACACACATAAGAAGTTACTCTGATAAGAGAAGAAAGTTACTTTGAAAGAAATGCCACATGTCTGTGCTTAGAAATACCTTTATTAAATCAAGTTCAATTTTTGTGTGTTTCAAATGTCAATTCAAGTATCAGCTCAGCAAAACCTGCTGTCAGTAGCCAGCTAAATTCCTTTGAACTGGTCCAGCTGAAGGGAGAGGGGGCTCCTTTCATGAGTGCAGGTGTAAGGTGGTCTCAGATTTGCCTTAAAAACCCATTTCCTTGGCTATAGCTCACAGAGGAGACAACATAGAGGGTCTGAGAAATAACAGCAACCTGTGGTGCCCACTGTGACCTTGCAAAGCAATTTAGGCCCACATGTGCCAAGAATTTCAGTGGCAACTACACACAAGCAGAAGCATTGGGGCTGCAGTAGTCCTATGCCTCATTTTTCCATGTCTAAAATGAGGTATGTGTTACTTCCTTAGCTGTATTTCCACCCTTCCTGGGTGTAGGGAGGTTGTGAAGCGCTTGAATGCCAGAAAACGTGACCTCTGTGTACCACTGATGTCTTTCTGTCCATAGTTTCTCTCAGCGGGAATTCCTTCTTGCCGTGTACCTCTTGGTTCTCCCAGAAGGCAGTGCTTGCCCCTGGCTCAAGTTACTGTGGTTGCATGTAAAGCAGCCAAGCACTACTGTTGTGCTGAGGCAGAACAAAGGCAACTGCTGGTGATGCTTCAAGGACACCAAGGGCATCTTGTCACTGAAATCTAATCTAGTGCTGTGACACTGCTTTCCTCCAGGCAGTATGGAATGATGGGGGACAACAGCCTTTGGCTGTCCACTTAGTCACCCTTGCAGAAATGCTATTTTCTTTTATTTCACTTTCACGCTCTACAATGGATGTTTCACTGTTTGCTGCAGGAAATGGTCAAAGGTGTGTACAAGAGAGTATATTAATAACTGGGCAGGAGCATCTAGGGCAGGCAGGGAGGTGGTTTTAATGTTTTCAGTGGAGCCTGGAGACACATTCCTGCAATCCCATGGGGGTGTCAGCCCCAGGATGGGGCATCCCTGTTCATTCACTTCGCTCTCCATCCAGACCAACACTGTGGCTAAGATGTGTGACTCGGGCTACATGGGCTCAAAGCCATGGTGTGTGCAGTACTCTGACTTCATTTCTTTTTTTTTTCACATTGCAGCAATATATTGTGCAAGTGGGTTACCAAAATATCCTGCAGCCCACCCACAACTCCAGCTGAGAATGGATTATTTTCATCAATTCTTTTTTTTTTTCTTTTAATCCCACTGAGTCTACTCCTCCACCGTTTAGTGAAGCAGGGATGTACTTTCCTCCCCTGGCACAATGCAGCATGGCTCAGGAACATCGAATCAATTTGTCTGTGTGACAATATGAAAACTCGGTAGATTTACAAAAATAGATATTTTTTTTCTGTGCAAGTGTGTATTATACTCTTCTCATCTCGATAAATACACACAACTCATGTAAATGACCCCTCAACATAAAGTGAAAGTGAGAGTTGGTTCCTTTAGACATGGAATTATTCACTTTTAACTCGCTATTGGTGCATCAAATTGCGTGCAATTTAAGGGTTGATAAGTTATTCGTGTTTTTCTTTTAGACTGTAAATGAAACAGTTTTCAGACACTATTAACTCCTTTAAAAAACAATTCTCTCTGAATTTTGTGCTTTTGAAGCATGCCAGAACATTTCTTCTCAAAACAGACACCATGTAATTTTTGCTTATGGAAATGGAATGACATATTGGGAAGCCATAATAACAATTGCAACACACAAAGGCAGCACTTAATATTTTTCTAGTCTCTCCTCACCTACCAGTGGTGTGTTCAACCCTTCCCCTTAGGAGCACAAACCATGGTGACCATGTGACACAATTATTTTTTGGGACTGCCGCAGAGAAAGAAAACATCACCTGAGGGAGGGGTTCTCCAAATCCCAGGACTGTCTAGGCATAAGTTTTGTTCTGTTACCTCCCTTTTTCCTCAGACACCTTCAATCCATATTGTACTTGTGCATGAATTACATCCTGTTTTCAAAAATATTGACTGCTACAGAATAGCCCTAGTTAGTAAGCAGAACCACCAGAGCAGAGAGGACTGGGATTTTTCCCCTTCTCTGTAGTGTTGATAAGTTATCGATTCCAATTCCAGCTGTATAAGGTGATTTTCTGTGGGTGTTTTTCATGCATCAGTCTGAGCTCAGGTCCTGAGGCCAGTAATTTCCTGCTTTGCTGTCTGTCAGTGTCAGTAGCCACAAAGATACAGATTTTGGGGCAGCTGCTCACAGGGGCTGTGGTGGGGAGGGGGCTGTACTGCACGTCCCAGACTGCTTCCTTCCCTCTGCTCTGATGGTACAGCTGCAGAGCCCATTCCTACTGCTGCCTGCAAATGCTGTCTGAACTTCTCTGCAGGATGCCTGCAAATAATTTGGAGTTTAGTCTTTTTCAACGGTCCTCTGGTCTGCCCAGTCTGTAATTTCCTTTATTGGGAGGGTACTGCATTCCCCCATGCTCATACTGCGGTGACTTCTCAGGCTTTGGCCCACACATGAATATTTATTCTCCTCTTGACATCTCCTGTTCAAATTTGATGAAGCAGAGCTTTCTGCTCATCCTTAGAGCAGCCCAGGGAAAGACTTGCCACAGAAGGCCTTTGTGGTGTGATGCAAAGCTGGCAGAGCCAAGTGTCCTTTCCTGCTTGCCACTGCTGCTGGCACTGCAAAAGGGCAAATCCCCTTTGTGCTCCCACATGGATTGTTGCCAGGTAAAAGTCCTTTTGCCATTTTGCACTTGTGGAAAGACCTGGATTGAAGAGAGCTCCACACATGGCAGCACAGGCACGTGAAGGCAGGGCAGACCTTCCTATATGCTCTAAAGATGCAACAACAAAGTATCCTAAGCACCCTTTCATCACCTATTGGGAAAGCTGTTACCTGCAGAGGTTGTAATATCATACACACTAGGGCTGTGAGTTCCTCTGTGGTGTGTGGATAACACCTGGGAGGTATCACTGCAATGAATATGGAAGCGCAGCACAGTCCTTGGCCTCTCTGCTGAGCTGCTGAATTTTTAGTGCCACAACTAGCAGTGATAGTAAAAATAGTGAGTTTGTACCACTGTCAGTGATTTCTTGTACCCTGGATTCAATAAAAACCTGACACTTCCTTCTCTGATATGGTTGATATTTTCTCAGTCCATGGCAATGTGTGTGTGTTCAGAATCCAGCTCCTCTGGATTAGGAACTGGACTGTTTCAGCAGCAAATTGTGCTAGGCAGCCACCCAGTTGACCTAAACCATTTTTAATGTGGTGATTTAGAAGCAAGAGGCACTTCCATGTGCTTTGCTGTATCCTGAATAATCTGTGCTTGTTCTTCTCATAGTTGCACTATGTCATTTCAGTAGAAGTACTATAGCTGAAGCATTTACACTCAGCTCCAAAAGCCCTTTGAATATTCTTACGAGAAAAGGTTGCTTTAGAGGAAGAAAGAGCACAAATTATTACCAGTCTGGAGCTGACATGGAGATTTGGCACTCCATCTGGAGTGCTTCCTTTCAAGAGGTATTTCTATAAATTCTGCCCTGTTCCTGATGCACAGACAGTCTCTGTTGTCAGTCTCAGACCATAGGCTTGTCAGGCGTGATAAAGGCAAAGGAATATATACAGTGTGCGTTGGCTGATTGCACATTGTCTGGAGCTGTATAATTTTCCTAGTGTTATTGCTTTCAGGTGATTTATTTGTGCAATTTCTTGGGGAAAGTCATCTGCAGGTTTCAAAATGCATAGTGTTATGATCCTGGGGATTTATTCTCACTGTGTAAATGGGGACTCTCAGTGTCATCTGTGAAAATGCATTAAGATAGTATGGAAAAATAATCAAGACCACTTTTTAGAACATGGACCTCAGCAGGATGACTGGAGGTTTATATTAACACGCCTGGTGTATAAAGTGTGACTGGAGAACAGTTGATAGTCTATCGAAGAAGAGGTACTGCTTTTGGATAAAAATTATTGAACATAAGGGGCAATGAACAGAAGGTTTTAGAGGTGTAGTGTGTAGAATTTACCATATCTCTCGAAAATAGATGTCTTGTTTTCATGATAAGTACTGTCTTTTTCATCCTCTAAAGGAAATACTTCAAATGTCATGGAAATAAGTAGGGAAGATAATCACAGTTTGTTACTCATTTTTGCCCTCAGAGGAAGGAGACCAACTTTTCTTTGAAGACTATTTGTACTGTAATTGAACCAGGGTAATTACTATGCAAACAATACCTACTTTTCTCATAGCTTCAGGAAATTTATGATCTCATTATTTGTTTGCTTGTTTGTTTCTCACTGCCTGCAAATCACTCGCTAGATAAGGATTAACCTGGTGAACCCTTTCTTAGTTTGGACAATACATTTCATGTGCAGAGTGGTGAAGTCCTGGCTGGAGGAAGGGCTGGACAGTTCAAGATGCCAGTTTGTTGTTCTCTGCTAATTTGTTTTCCCTTGGCTGAGAGAAATAAGCACCTTTCTGGCTGATGTGGAAGAAGAGGCCATGTGGCTCAAGCTCTCCAGCTGGCTGGAAGAACCTGTAAAGAATTTGCGGTATTTACCTGTTTTTTATTTATGCTGAAATTGCATGTGCTGCTATTGAAATCTCTCCTTTGTGACTTGTTGCCCAGCTTTTGTGTGTTGGTCAAACTCCCTAAACTCAATAGGCTTCTCCCCAGACTGTGGTGGGATGGAAATCATTTCTATATGCAAAACCAGCAATGCTTAGTGTGTGTGTGTGGGGAACATTCCTTCCATTTGCAGGGCACGTGTAAATTACCAGGCAGTGAAATTACCAGGGTAACATGGGTATATTAGAAAAACTTGATTCTTCTTTAGTCCATAGCCTAGAAACATGGTGCTGGGATATGAGGAAGCAACTGCTTGTGGTGTTACCAAATAGTGGTCTGAGTTTTGTTTCTCCCTAGTCCAGCCTCGAGCTCTGCCCCTGAGCTGCCCACAAGGCTGTTGTGAGGGGCAGCTCTGTCTCCACGCTGGCCCCTTCTGAGGAACAAACTCCCCATCAAACATGCTGGAGCTGCGGCAGGTGACCTTCCCTCACTGCCACCTCTTCTAAGATGGACAGCATTGCTGGAGTGCCTTTTTTCCAGCTGACACAGCATGTTTTATTTACTGCAGGAACCAGAAATATCTGTGTCGCTTTTGGTCTGACTACCTCAAATCATGTTCCCCCTTGCTTTTGTTTTATTGGTTTGTTGGTTATGAAAGCACAACCTCCTACTGTTTTGTCTTTGTTGCTCTATAAATTACTGAGTATTGCCACGTTTCATGAATTCAGAGCCAGGCAGTTGTTGAGGTTGTAGCAAGCAGGTGTTTTGTGCTTTTATATCCTTTACTTTCAGCATAGATATGGTATTTTCTGCTGATTGTAAAAAATGACAGGGATTCTTTGGATGCTGAATATGTGACTGTGTTGATCCAGGTAGTGAATTCAAATGGGAATATTCTGTTTATAGAGGAATTAATGCCAGAGTGCCAACAGTGGAGCTCAGTGTGGGTCATGGTAAAACTGCAGAAACAAAGCCTGTAAGAGAGCTCTCACACTGTCAGGTAGCAGAAAATAAATGAAGTCCAAACAAATAACATTTAGACTTATTTAATACTTCTCTTTTTCAGATCTGACACTGTCTTTTTCAGTCCTCTGAATTTCCAAAATGCTGTAAAAAAACCAGATGAGCAGAAGAAATAGCTTTGTAGAAACTGCAGATGTGAATATCCTTCAGTTTTGCATTACTGTTTGCATGAGACCTTTCTGCTTCTTGGTGTCTCCACAGACAGTCTCTCAGCTGAGACCCTCTCACTCACCCCCAGGAAAGGAATGAGGCCTTGAGCTCCACTGCCCAGAGCAACCTGAAGCCTTTCAAATGATGGGGAAAATGCTTTGCTCTCCAGAAGTATCTTAGTGATGAGCATGTGCTTGTGAGTTCAGCTTGGGTGTGAGATGCCCTACCCTCTCTTATTTCTGCCCTTAATGCCCCACTCAGTTTCCCCAAGGTGAGTAGTTGTTTTCCCTTACACATTCCCAAACATCCTGATCCCCAACTCAGCTTGTCTGCAGTGAATCAGTATTTGTGAGAGGCAAAGCAAATGCCATTCTCTATAACATGTATGCTAAAGAAAGAGACAAAGAACCAGTATCTACCTATTTGTATTACACTGTTGACTAAAACCAGAGCCTTCTTGACCAGCTCAGGTTCCATCTCACATAGGGAATGGATTTGTTTGAAAGCTTTGGTTGAGGTGTTGCTGTTTGTTCTGTTCTGTTTTTGGTTACACACACATACATTTGTAGTAAAAAACTGTTATCCTCTTCTCTACATTTTCCGATTCAAGTCTCTTAATTTCAAAGGTTGTGGTGGCTTGAGAGGGAGACCCCCTTTGTAGTCCAGAAAGATTCCTCAATTTTCTTGATAGTTTTCTTAATGGTTTCTTTTTAAACTGAGACACAACTGCATCAAACTGATTAGCGGGTGCTTTGGTCCCTCCCCAGGGACCTAGTTTGGTCCTTGCTGACAGCAGGCAGTTGCAGAGAACTCAGCATTTTTCTTGACTAAATTGCTAGGTTTCAGTCCACCCTCACCATCAGAAATACTGCTCTTTAATTTAGCAACTCTGTTTACTTTGAGTGACTAAACCCCCACTTTAACACATTTCATATGCTCCCCAGTCCCTCAGGCTTCTCCATTAGCAATTCCCTCCAAACCCTTTTTCCTAACAAATGTAATTTTGCAGGCTCCTTCACAGAAAATATAATCTCACTGTCATCTCCTGTACCTTAAAATAAACCAGCCACCCTTCAGTCCATTTCCCTCACCATCCTGTCGTCTTTCATCCTAAAGCTTAACGAACTGCTTTCTGGTGTTTTAATGTAGATACTTTGCAGTTCATCCTTATTTCTGGACTGAAACACCTTCAGAAGTGACAGACCTTTGCTGGAGATCTTACTACATTTACTTTTATTCCCTGTGATATGCTATCTCTGGAGGTCTCTTAGATGGACTCTGATTCAGGGACCTTTATACACTTGGCAACTCTAAGGTTGTAGCATTTTGGACAGGTTTTGTCAAAATTCAATTGACAAAATTCAGTCTTTTGCTGTTTCCTTGCTTAAGGTCACTTTCTCTCTGTTTTTTCTTTTCCCAGGCACTGAAGACAAGACCACCCAGTGTCTTTGCCATGTCCCAGCCTGCAAATGTGAGTGCTGTTTCAGTGTGTCCCTAATCCTCACATGCTCGTGCCAGGGTGGCCATTGCTGTTCCGTTCTCTGCAGCAGCATCTCTGTGTCTGCACAATTGAAATTCTGTCCCAGATTTCATCACCTCATGTTTGGAGTTACCTAGAAGGACACTCACAGTCCCTCTCTCTTTGTTTGAAATGCTGCTGGTGATGCTAATTTCTTACATTGTCCATTTAAGCACTTCATCACTCTTCTTGCATCTCTTTGCTGACTTGCTTTCATTCCCTCTATGTGTTATCATTCTGCATTTTTAAGACCTTTCCAGGCCTGTCCAGTGAGGTTATGAAGCTGTTAACTCTTCTTTCTGCCATGAAGATGGTGCCAGCTGTTCTCATCCTCCTGCTTCAGCTTTCCTTATGTTACTTGCCAGGGGTGGGTGAAGTTCCTTGTAACCCCAGCAGGGCAGCTCCATGGGGTGCCTCCTAGGCTAGCCTCGAAATTCCCTGAGCAGCAATGCCTGGGTGCTAGTGTGTCACCTTGTCCTGGCTTGTGTCTGTGCTGATGTCCTCTAGGAAGTGGCAGCTGAGGGGACTGGATCACCCAAAAAAGAAGCCCTGGTAGCAATGTACTGCTATAATATGAGCAATGCAGCTCACTCAGGGAGATTCTGTATTGCATAGGCTCTTCCTATACAAATTGTTTAGGCTGAAAGTATCTACGTTTCATAAATGTAATTCTATAAATCAAATTGTTTTCACAGATCACACTCTCCTTTTATTGCTCTTTGTTATTTGGGGGCATATGGTAGCTTTCTGTAAAATGTCACCTTAATTGCCTTCTGGATATACCCTATAAATCCTGACAAATGCTTTTAAAAGTGAGAACCAAGGCATATTTTTCTTCTATCAGAGCTTGCTCAACAAACAGCTTGTACCTTTTCCGTGGGGCCTTGCAAAATAGTGTTATGTCAAGAAGAATAATGCTATTTAATTTATGAACCATTAATATTTATTGCACATGCAATCACTGGCATTTTGTGTGAGAGAGCTGGACAGCAACTATTAAATTGGGAAGAGGTTATCTATTTACCAGAGCTACCCTGATAATTCATATGGGATAACTTTGGATTAATTTACTTTTTTTTGTGTTGACAAATTTCCCGGTATTGGCCAGCAAGGTGGATTTTTTAACATTATTTGCTAGCTCATAGTGAATCGCTCAGTAATTACTACAAATAATTCAGCTCCTTCTTCTTATTGGGGTTTTATGGGTGTGTTGAAGAGTTGCTTATTTGGCCACACAATTAAGGAGCTGTATTTCAACCTTACTTCTGAGTTGAGATCTGCTTGTTTTCCACCAAGATGAGGACTGGGGCCTCCTTACTCTGTACTGTCTGTAAGGGCCTCCAGAGACCCCACTGCGTAATGCTGCTGCCCCAAACCACACACCCAGTTCCACAGTGTGAGGGATTAGATTTGCAAAACCCTGTGCCAGTGCTTAGTTTTACAGAATCCCCCTGCAAATTGTGTTGAGATACTGGCCCAAGAGAGAGCTCTGGTGCCATATATTGTCTTTTGATAAGAACAGGATAAATTTTGGGTATAAGTTAGATAGATCTGCAGGTATCTGTAGAACAGGTTGCCTGAAAATTACTTGTAAGAAGGTTTTAAAATTCAGGTTATGTTGGTTTCTCCTGATATGTGTCTGCTCTTCTCAGTTCCTGATGGTGAATAATATTATTTTCTTGAATCAGGTTCTGTTTGCAATGTCAGTTTTATTTCCCTAAGTATTTTATGTGACTCACGTTAGAACTAGCTGCTTCAGAGAAGGTTCCAGCTGATAGATTACTTTGGGAGATGCTCATGGAAACATGTGAGTATGACTGATAGCCATCAACATGAAACAGTTGGGAATTCTGAACAGTTTGATTAATGTTTGGGGGCTGGTTTATTCTTTTTTTTTTTTTTAAATATTGTGATACTTGTACCTGTAACAGAGAGGAGTCTGTGACTATATCACTGAAGAGATTGATAGAGGAGTATTATGCCTAACACACCGATACAAATACAAATTTGATTCCCATACAAATTGGAAACCTGGAAAGCAGCAATAGTGCAGCCCATTAAGAGACACAGTTAGCAGTGCACTAGTCAGAACTGAAGTGATGCAGTGATAGAATTCTGGCTGATATTGATGTACGAACATGGAGATAATGGAAGCTTTCACTATGTGCCTGTGTTATGCAAAGGGATTAATTGTGATTGGATCTAGGGTATTATTTTGATGAAGTATTCCCAGTGAGATATTCACTGAACAAGGGGGACTTCAAGACTGGTGAAGCACAGCAATCCTATTAGCTGGTTGGAGAAGATCTGATTTAGCTTTGTCTTCTAAATGCAATCACTGGAGTCTGGGAGGGTGGGAATGGCTGCTCAGGCTGTGTCCAGATGACAAGGCAGGAAGCAGTTCTGTTGGGAAGAGGGCAGGCTGCCCAAAGGTCTGTCCTCTGGTTTCTTGCTGCCTCTGTCCCATTAGGCTCAGTTCTTGTACATTGGAAACTCAGTGCCAATGTCTAAATGTGTGTAGGGGAAGCTGGTAAGTACAAGCAAGGGAACACATTTAACTGGTTTCCAGGCTCCAAATCCAAACACTCTTCTTAAATGCATTGTGGCTTTTGCCTGAATAGGGACAGCCAGAAAGTTTGCAGTTTTTGTTGCAGTGCAGCGGGGCTGGAAAAGACTCAGGGAAAACCTGGAATTTCTAGTAATAATACTAAACTTTCAGCACATGTGGCAGACCAGAGTCCCTCACTCCTGTTCTGGGGCTGCACTGAAATGGCAGTAGCTACCAACTCTTGCATAGTGTCCATATGTAATCTTTTAACCCCTGCAAGCCATGCCAGTTCTTTTGTGGAGCCGGGACAGATTTGCTAGTTAAATTTGAGCAGGGAAAGCAGTACAGTGTAGTTGTTGACAACTTCCACACTAACATTTAGCAAGCTGATGTTTCTGATGTGGAGAAACAGCAGCATTTTATTTGTTTCCATAAGGGTGCATCACAAGCACAAAGCTGTGCTTCTGAGTTATGAGGAAAGATGAACATTAATAAATAGGCAGGTCAAGAAACACCACAATACAAAGGATTTTGTTATTCCTCTAGCATTTGTCACCAGATGCTAGCCCTCCAATAAATCTTGCTTTGAGAAATAGTTTTCAAGTCTTACTTAGATCTGACAGCACTAAAAGTCCCTTGTGAACTCTGAAAAGGCAATCTCAATCCAGCTGCTGGTGTTTAGGGCTACACAAGATGAAAAGTGCTGTAAATGACAGAATCTATCTTCTAATAGATTTGACAAATGCTGGGACTGAACCTGTGAACGATGGGAGCTTTTTTTATTGACTTGCCAAAAGCAATGGCTTTTGTGAATTGCACAGCTGAAATAAACAGTAAAAACATGCAGTGATGCAAGTTGCTGAGTAATCATGTATCCTTCCAGTGAGCAGTAAATACCTTTTTGCTAAGTAAATGCTTTGTTCAAGAGCAAACCATAGAGAAGGCACAATAAAGTTCACTGTAAATCTGCCTCCTGGGTGCTCAGCATCAGGCTGTAGTTACTGTGTGACTTCAGACAGACCACCTAGCTCAGGCTCCTCGTTTGCTTCATCTAAACAAGGCAGCTCAAAGATCCTTCAGATCACTGAACGAGGCATTAATACTCATGTTGGAGTATTTTCAGTGAATTGTGAATTATTGCAATCTTGACAGGGTGATATCTCTCACTGGTTCACTAAAAAGGTTTGTCCAGTTTGTTCATGAAGCCTAAGTAAATACAGGTGCTCATCATCCAGCACTACTAGTTTTGCTCTAGTATATGTATATATATATTTTTCACTTCCCCAAAATAAACAGCCCTTTTAATTAGCATTTTAAGAACAGTGTTAACCAGGTAATATGATTTACCACCCTAGTCATTAGCAGGTCAGCTTCTTGGAGACAAAATTCTCACTGTCTTTATCAGTGAGATAAAGCTCTGCTGAAAACTGCCTCCAGCTGAGCAAGGTGCAAATTCCTTGGGTAAATGTTAATCTTTCAAGGGTGCACACTGGTAGCCAAGCAGAGAAATACCTATTTCTCTAGCAAAATAAATCCACTATGAATAACTAAAATCTTCACTTAAACCTTAATAACACAGTCCATGATTTTTTTGGGGAAAGGCAGTTGCTCCCATGCATTCCTTTCTAGTTAGAATTGGGGCACTGAAAATAATAAATCTCATCATTCTGCAAATCTCTAAATATCTCAACTGTCTGCAATACATCGATGTTAGGTCAATGTACTGAAAACAACACAGCAAATACAAACTGCAGTGTTTCTCTTCGGTGGAAACCCATGGATGCTTATCAGACAAAATGATCTGAATCACTGATCCCTAATGGTCTCATTTAGCTCCAGCCAAAGCCCAAACTGCCTACTGCATTTCCCTCCTGAAGCTCCCAGCTATGTACAGTCTTAGTAATGGGTCTTTGCCCTTGTCACACTGCCATTTTTCAGGGGTTTTTTTGCACTAAAACCTTTGGTGTAAAATGCAAGCTGCACAAGTTTAACTCTTGTTTCCGCCCCCCCTACACTTTTGCTCTTAATTCTCCTTGTCTTTTTAAAAATTCCCCTGTATTTTTTCTCCCTGCTGGTTTAGGATTTTACAGCAATGGAAATGATTTTGTTGTAGTGACTGTGAAGAGTATATTCCATACAGTAAAATACTTTCCACAGAGGTATCGCTGGACACAGTGGCACTATGCAAGTAGCACTTTCTTTTCTACATGACCTAGATATTTTCTGGTCTTCCCACTCAATCTGCAGGGGCAAGCGTCAGAAAGTGGATTGTATCGTATATTTAGCAGAGTAGGACGTTTTGGGGTAAAATGCTATAGCTTTCTCTGCCCTGGGGAGAAAGGGAGAAAGAAAGAATTGCCACTGCTGAGCAGAGGAAGAGGAGTGTGTGTGGCTGGGTGTCTGAATTCCAGTCCTGCCTTAGAGGCTGTGCTGCTCTGTAGTCATCTTGTGCTCTGTCTTCCCTTTCTCAGGTTTCAATCCACGTGGTCTGGAGTGTGCACATGTAAATAAAAAGGTGAGAGGGAGGGCACTGTGTGCTGTTCTTCCCATGGTTCTTATAAGGCACTAAGCAAAAAGTGGAAAGCATGATTATTTATTCATTCTGATGTACTATAGGCATATGTGACCGCACACTTGCAAAAGACATTACATTTGTGAAGTCAGGCTCTGAGAACTTGTGCAACTTGGATGCAGCCCTTTGTGCCTGCAGTGAGGAAATGGCCTTCAAGTACACACCTGCAGACTGGAGGGAAGCACCAGAGAGGGAAGAACGAACAGTGGGTGTGAGTTACAAGCTGTTACTTTGAGCAGGTAATGAAAAAAAGAGTTGAGGAATGTGGGTGCAGTCAGAAAGAGGAGGCAAGGGCATGTTGAGTGGACCTTGACTCTGAGTTGTGTATGGCTGGAGATTGCAGGGCACAAGATGATGCCTTCCCAGTGAAGGCTTATCTGGATGGTGCACCAGAGAGCTGGGTTTGCTCAGTGCCTTTGTTCAGTGTGTTCTTACCTTGTCAGTGTGCATCTCTTCTGTGATGCATCTTTAGGGACCCTGGGGTCTGATTTGCACAAGTGCTGACTTGCAGCTGCAGTTCAAGTCAGTGGTAGACGTGCTTTGGAACCAATAACTGCGATGCTACTTTAGCTGGTTCAAAAAGTCAGGCGTGAGGTGTGTCATTTGGGCACGCAAAGTTCCTGTACAATATTGGCATGATTTTCTCTTTGCCTCCAGTCTTCCCTAGAACTGTCTGTAGGAGGGGAAATCATATCTTCTCAAACGGCATTTGTTTCATAACACCACAAATGTTTATGAAGTCCTAATATTATCCCGTCAGGTGCTATAAAAAGCTCTATATAAATTAATGGTTCTGTCTTCAGAGCAAACTTTGAGTAGGGTGCAGTAATTATCTTGGTGAGAAAGGAATAAAGTGCTAAGTGGGAATACAAATAAAAGTTGGGCTGAGGGGGACTTTGCACAGATGTTAAAACAAAACATTTTGTTTAGGTTTAATCAAACAAAAAGAAGTGGGCTGCTGTGGAGAAAGAGGTGAATAGTATGGGTGTTATCTGTGGTCCCAGGTTAAAGGGGTCCTTCACCTCAGTTTTTCATTTAAGAGAATAATTTTGAAGGTGAAAAGGCCGAGTGAGCTGTGGAAATGAACACATGGAAATGTGAATACCAGACCAGATACCCAGTGATCGAGGCTGGTCAGCTCTATGGCTGCAAAGTGGTAAAGAAACTGTTGGGAAACAGGAGGAGAGAGGAAGAAGGATGTAGCCAGCAATCACTGGCAGAAGCACAAGCGTAGGAATGTGCTGGCAGAGGGAGCCAGTAGTGGGCACAACCAGCACTTGGGCACCAAGAGCAGTGCTGAGACCCTGGAGTTAATTGGTGCAGCAATTTCCTGTGTCTGTGCTCCTGGTCTTGATTCAAGAATGCAAACTGGTGCTTTGCTGATCCTCTGTGGAGGGGACAGCGTTTGCTTCTGGCTCTTATCTACAGAAATGTCTAATCCTCTCTGCTAGGCATTTTCTCTGTCTATTGACTGCTGGCAACACTTACATGAATCTATACACTGGCCTTTTAAAATGAGAAGAGTGTGGGGTTTTTCATAATTTTAAGTGTGCCTTTCCATTTATTGCTTGCTTTCTTGTTTTGTATCACAGGAGGATTAGCTGGAGTATTTGGCTAACTTCTTTATGCTGTGCTGTCTCATGTATCCTTCCAGCATGTCCCCTCTGATTCCTATTCTTTCTAAAATAAGCAGTCTCAGTTGTTCCTGTTACTTGGCCATTTCACTGGAAGAGCCACGGTCCTTTGTGGAACTCCTGGGGTTGTTCAGATTAATAGCATTTTTTAATATGCAGATTGCTTTCTGGGACACATGGTTTTTTTTTTTTTTTTTGTAGAATAGATTTTATTAATAGGATGAGTTTGACAAAGTTGAAGATTTCAGGTGGAAAAAAGGAGGGAAAATGGACTGATCTGGAGAAATTCAGGAGCGGTTAGGCCAGCTTTGGCCCCAGGAAAAGTTCTGGGACAAATTATTAAACAGTCTATTTATCAAATACTGAAGATGATGAAGTGATTAAAAGAACCCTATGGGTTTGTGAAGAACAAGTAATTTCAAACTAATCCAATTTCTTCCTTGGGCAGGATAATAGACACAGTACATGGGGCATATGTAATTTGACTTCTATTAAGCTTTTTGCTTTTTTCTCATGGTATCTTTATATACCACACAGGGAATTATGTCCAGCCTGAAAACACTGCACACAATGGAGTGGAAACCACTCAAAACTCATATTTCACTGCCAGAGTGAGAAGGGCTTTTAAAGCAGGGCTGAACCAGCCTGTTTCTATTAATTATTTTTATTAAGGACTCAGGTCATGGAATGAAGGTTAAGTTGGTCAAATGCACAGAGGACATCACACTGTTATGCTGTAAGGACAATGGAAGACAAAGCTGGAATTCAAAAGGGCCTTGTTAATTTGACAGAAAGTACTAAAGCATCAAGACCAGGTTCAGCTTTTCAAAGTCCCATGTGTAGGGAAGATAAGGGGCAAAAAATGGAGAGTAGTAAGTGCCCAGGAGCGTGAAGGGCAGGGAAAGATTTTGGAGTGAACTACAGCTGAATATAGGTCAACAAGTGGTGCTCTTGCAAAAACACATATTTCGTTGTTTAATAAGGGTATGGACAAATTGGGGGCAACTCAATGGGGAGCTTAGAAAAGATAGAATGACAGTTGAAAGAAGTCGTTATGTTTTAATAGAAAGAAAAGAAAGATAGGATAATAGTTTGCAACAGGTTTTGTATGGAAGGTGGTAGCTAATTGTTCTGGATTTGTACTTGGGACAGAACAGTAACACATCAGTTTAATGTGGAAGAAAGAAATCCAGGTTGGTTGGAGGTTAGAATAAAGTGATGTAAAGTGGAAATAGATCCCTCAGAAGGGTTCTGGATGCCTCTGGAGGTGTTGAGAAGGCTGGCCACATATTTTTTTAGTAATGGGACCTGAGATGTACCCAAGCCCTCCATAAGAATGCGGGACTGAAAGGTAGAGTGTCTTCAGTACCAATTTGACCCCACTTTTCTATGACTGTCTTTCTTCCCAAGTAATTTTTTTTTAGCTTTTCAATAAAGGATTAAAAAAAAAGTCAAGGTAAAAAGGTAAAACTGAACTTCCTATGTGAATTTAACTCTGTGTTAGTGTCTTCCTTTCCAGAATTATTATTCTTGTGGTGCTTTGATAACCTCTTCTGTATTCTGTCTGAAATCTTGCTCACTTGAGGTCTCTTCCAGCAGGAACACTGAAAATGTGCTCCAGGAGACGATTTGAGCTGTTTGATCCCACATAATACCTGTTACAATTTTAAATTTACAAGCTAGGCCAGACCAACTGGTGTAAAATACAGGCATGGGAGATGTTCTGTAGAGCGAGTGGCAGAAAGTCCCCTCAGACTGCACCCAAAATGAAAGCTTGTGCAAGGCTTTAGTTATGCACTGCAAAGAGCTGTTGTTTTCATGTTAGCAAGTTTAAGAGGAAGGGAGTGATTGGACTGAAATAATGTGTGAGAAAAGCAGGGGAGCAAAAACTAGAGGGACAAGTAATTGGGTTTGTGCCACTGAAGAAAGAGACAGTGTTTGTTTGCAGGCTGGGCAAGGCTGTGAGTAATGACAGGCTCTAGTGTTTGACCTTTGATCATGGGGATAGAACTTCATGCATCCTACTAAGTAAAAAAAAGCAATCCTGCTAATAGAAATAGGAAGCTAGCTGATGTCATTGAACGTCCCTCATGGAGATGACAGATCCTGCCTTTTTCTTAAGCAGGGTGCTCCAAACAAATAAGCAATCCAGTGTCCTTTTCTCACTCCCTTTTCCGTGAGCTTGCACAAGTAAGTCAGAGAGATGCAGACTTTCGATTGAGGATCTAAATACTGCTTCTGTTTTACTTCTATTCCCAACCAACCAAGGACTAAAAAACTGATTTTTTTTTTTTTCCATCTTGTGGAGGAGCACAGAGCTCAGGCAATATAAACTACTTTAGGTCTTGGAGGTCCATGGGAAGGCATTTGCTTTCAAGCTGGTTTTTTTTTTTTTTTTCCTAATGGAAGAAACAGAAATATTTCTCTCATTCATCAGGGTTCATATTCACTGTCTTTGATACCAAAATTATATTTTTGATATGTTTGGTTAGAGCTTCATTGTCTTGTGGATAGATCAGCTTGTTAAAATGAACCAACACCTTTTCTTCTGTCATGAACTATAATGGCTTTGTTGTTTAGAGAGCAATCAGATGTTGTTGGATTTTCTAACTCTGAATATGTCCTGTTTTGCACATTGCATGACAAGACCAAAGCTGGTAGGTGTTTTGAGGTGATTTTAGAATTGCTGATGGATTTGAAGGACTGCAGAGCCATCTGGACTCTGTGCCACTTGTAAACTTCTGAGCATTTCCTGAGCAAGGGGCAAAATATTACTGTTTGTAGCAATGGGTAAAAGAAATCAAACAGGCTTTTTATGATAGTAAGACCAAAATGTAGAACAAGTCCTGACATCATTAAAGTGGTTATTTTCCTTTCAGAAATAACATAGGGAATAAAATGAAGAAAAAACCCTGACCTTCTGCCAATGATAATGCATTCATGGGTCTGTTTGCACAGCTCAATGTGCAATGCCTTTATGAAATTTCATCGTATGAGTGACACATGTCAGATGAAGCTCTTAAGGGATATCTGGCATCATATACAAAACAATTACATGTTTGATTGCACTGAGTATAGTCTCAAACGTTGCCAGCAGCTCTTGTTAACATCAAAAGATAAAATCAAGCTCAACTCCCAAGCATATTTTACATACTGTCTAAAGCTGTCATTCTGTGATGTTCTGTCTTTCTCTTTGGTTCCTCTTCTGTCTGACATGAATGTTTCTTCTAGCTTTGTCCCTTGGATGTATGTTTTCAAGTTATATAGTCAATGTACTCTTAAATGGTACAGCTCTGTACACGGTTCCCCTGTGGTCAGTGAAATCTGGGGCTGACCAACAGTCCCATTCAGAGCTGAGTTTTTGGGTTTCTGTTACAGCTGCCAACCACAGGCAGCAGGTGCTGGGACTATTTACATTCATGTTCTGATCTGTGCCAAAAGCAGGAATCAGCACCTTAATTCGTGTCTTCTGTCAGCAGCGTCTTTGTGGTGAAATGCTTTGCTTTTCAGCAAAGAATCTGTAAAGTTGCTTAAAAATGTTGGAAGGGCCAAACTGATTTACTGCTAAGTCATATAAAGACAATTACTGGTATGTGAGAAATGATCCTGGAACTAGAATAAAATCAAAGAACACACAAGATACAGTAGGGGCTCAGTGCATATTGATATTTGGGGGCAAGATTTGTATGTATGCATCCACATAAAGATAAATGTCTATAAGGAGTTGCTTACACTTGTTTTCTGTTTTGTGTTATAGCATTTGCTCATTAATTCCATTTTACACAACTGGAGAGCACTTGTCATATTTCATTGTGTGTGAAATACAACCAATCTCCACCAAGCAAGGAGAGAAAGAGCATTGTGCTTGTTTGAGGAGCTGTGTCAAACTCTTGGGCTGGAAAAATCTGGAGAAGACAAGACTATCCAGATTTGAGAAAACAGATCCAGCAGTGTATTTTTCTGTTGCTGCTTTTAATCTCAACACTGATATCACGGGCTAGCCTAGTGATGGTTACTTTCCTCTTTCCAAGGTTTGGAAAATTTAACGTTTCACGGCCTTGAAGCAAAGCATTTTAAAATCAACTCTGTTATCCCACAGAGAGGTTTTTTGGAACCTCTGACTGTTGCTTTTTTCAACAGTGAGGTTTCTGTTCAGTTGTCATTCATGGCAAGCACCCAGACAACCTGTCTCCTGTCCTTTTTGTTTTGTAGCAGTCTGACAGCAGTATCAGCTTCCAAGACTACACTTAGATTGACATTCATGAGCAGAAGCTACGCATTTCACCTTCACAATGCCCTCCCCAAAATCAGCATGATGTTGTGCCATATACATAATTTATCGCTTATCCCATGGCAGTAAAACTACAGAAGGATGTCTCCAACATTATCCAGGGTGACAAGACAATGACTTTTTTCTGTGTCACTGTTTCCATCACACTGCTTATCACCATGAAGACACTTTGTTCATGAAAATCACCTGACCTACTTGATAACCTTTGTCAGGACACCAAACTAAAAGATATTTTAGGGCCCACTTTGCTGCCATTGCTCATCTCAACTTGCTAATAACCGAAGTGTAACAAATGGCAGACAAGCACATAGACAAAGATGTAGGGATGCCATTGCTCACTGGGAGCAGGTTGATTTTTTTAAAAGCTGAACAGGGGAGCTTAGTCTTTGTGGCTGTTAATTCACTCATTAGCACCTCTGCTGTGATTGCCAACAGGGCTGAATGCATTCTGCATTTTTAATCCAGAACTGCATATGAGAAACAAGACACAATCCCACTTCCTTTGAGGTCAGAGGGAAAAGGTTTCTTTGCAAGTTGCTGGGCAAGGGTAATTTAAGTAAAACACATATACCAGTCCTGCAAGAGATAGGGATGTAAACAGCACTTCTGGCTTCCATGCTTCACAAACCAGTTCCTATTTCCCAGCAAACTACTGGATCACAGTAATTACTTAATTATTTCTAGATTGAGGTAGTAGATAGGAGTGTGAAACTCCTGGGCTCAGCCTCAGTCCTTTCAAAGGGCTGTCATATGAAAAGCAAAAAAGACTCTATTATGGTTTCCTTTAAAGATTAAAAATACAAGTCTTTCAAACACAGCTTTTGAATAAGATTTATTTTTTTAGCTGATAACAAACACCTTGAAAAGAGTTCAAGCTGAAACAGCTTCTTTTGATTTTTCCTACTAAATGAGATATGAGAAAATATATATTTTTTTGCTATGATGTTCTTTATTTCAGTTCTGTAGTAGCTATGAAAACATAGCCACATGTTTATATAAAGCAAAAATTGCAATATGTTTCTGAAATTATTGCTAATACTTTACATTTTTATTTCTGCATTCTGTTTTCCCCCCAGTCTTTTTTTCTGTGATGAGCAAAATAGCTTAGCAAACACATGTTCTTTTTTATGACTGAAATATGTTTTAATTGAAGGAAAGCAGACAGGTGGGTTTTTTCTGCGCAATAGCATATAACATTGCTTTTCAGTGGTAGCTGCTCAACAAAGAAATTAAAAAACTGCTTCCTCTTGATAGTGTCTCACGTTTAGAAACCTATTATATTTCTTTATTATTAAGTCACATTGAAAATTGCTGTTTCACTGTAAGAGAAAGAAAACCTAACATGTTTGTAACTGGCAAAGGTGATAATTTTTAAGTAAGTTCAAGTGAGCTGCTCAGAGGTAAGAAATTTGTACTTAACTGTGAAGGAATTGAAAAAAAAAATTGTAATGAAGTGATTATTGAGTATGCTTTGCTCAGATTGAGTCAATTACCATCACCCAATTACCAGAGAGGGCTTTAAAATCTGAACTACCTTGAATCATTGTAGTGTGAGTTTGTAAGCCGTGGTTGCAACACCAGTGGCAGTGCAGCAGATTAAACAGCCGTGAAAGTAAATATATAGTTATGCCTCAGTGGCTGTAAAGTGTCCCTGAGCTCTGACTGAGACAGCCCCGTTTAAGAGCGACAATCTACGTGTTTTGGAGTTCATGTAGCTCGCCTGTATTTTCTGATGGAGAGGAGAAAATGTCCCTAAGGTCACTTTCATTTTGTTGCATTAAGGTAAAGGCCTGTGAAAATGGATTAAGAATGGGACTTAAATTGCAAAAGCATCACTGTAAAGTGTATTGCAAATGAAAATGGCTTTTTGTTCATATTCCAGTTATTGTGCCCATTAGACACTATATTGGTTAAAGAAAAGCACCCATCAGTGAGTTGGGGTGGATACATATGAATTACTACTTACCATCTTTCCTGTTGTATTATGTATCATTCTGCTTGGAGCGCAACATTAGCATTATTTTCTTGAGAAGAACATTTTCTTCAGTTCTGTGACATTTTAATCAAGAAATGAAAAAATATTTGTACTTATGCTGAACAATATAAGTTTATCCCTTCATATTAACCACTTTAACCTGATTTAATTACAAGTACTTTTTACATAATTGACCAAAGGCAGTATCACGTGTGTACAAAGCCAAAATGAAGATTTATGGGGATGATTTTCAATGGCATATGTCAGTTAGAGTTTCCTTTTCCTTTTTGGAAATCTGTTCTGCTTAATTGAGGTAGAATGACCCATTTAAAGTTAATTAATTGTTATTATATTAAGTAGAGCGCCCTGAATGTTATCAGCCAGACTGTGGCACACTGATTTTTTTTCTTTTCCCCTCACTGATGTCTCCAGCACTTGGGACTACATTTTGGCCTCTCTGTAAGTGAATATATAAGTGGTGAATCAGCACAGGGCAGCTCTTGGTCCTGGGTGGGGGGCATTGGATGGGGCTGCTCTTTTAACAGCAGTGGGAATTGTATTCACAGGAAAGATTGTTTTTTCATCTGTTGTTAATTATTGAATAAAGACTGATGGAACGAACAAAAAGCATTGAGTGCCGTTAAATACAGAACTTAGAGATTTCCCTGGCAAGGTGTTAATATTTGATGCAGAGATTGTTTTTGCTGGCAAACCTATGCTCTCATCAGGTATTGACTAAAATGGCCTGAGAGGGAAGGCCATCTTCCTTTCCTATGAATAGAAAGCTGCTCTGTGGGGCCGCCTGCCTGGCGTCCCCCACAGCCCTATGTGCAAAGGAGGGAGTGCTGGAGGGGCCATTTTGGGAGAGGCGGCGCCATTTTGGGAGAGGCGGCGCCATTTTGAGTGTTGAGGCGCCATTTTGGGAGAGGCGGCGCCATTTTGAGTGTTGAGGCGCCATTTTGAGTGTTGAGGCGCCATTTTGAGTGTTGAGGCGCCATTTTGGGAGAGGCGGCGCCATTTTGAGTGTTGCGGCGCCATTTTGGGAGTCGCGACCATTCATGGAGTGGTGTCTGTTTTTGGGGTGGCAGCCATTCTGGGAGTGGCCACCATTCAGGGCACGGCGGCCATTCAGTGTTGGCAGCTGCCTTTTTGGGTGTGGTGTCCATTTTTGGTGTGATATCCGCCATTGTGGGTGTGGCCACCCTTGTGTGTGTGTGGCGGTGCCATATTGGGAGTGGCAGCCATTTTGGGGGTGGAGGCCACTTTCAGAGTGGCAGTCCTTTTGGGGGTGGTGGCTGTTCAGGGGGTGGCAGCCATTCGGAGCAGCAGCCATTTTAGGAGTGGCCGCCATTCGGGGCGCAGCTGCCATTGTGGCATGGTGGCCATTGAGGTGGTGGCAGTCGCCATTTTGGGTGTGGTGGCCATTGTGTGTGGGGGGGTGGTGGCCTTTGTGGGTGTGGCGGCCATTTTGGGGTCGGTGGCCATTCGGGGGTTTGAGGCTATATTGGGGCGGCAATCCTTATCTGGAGGTTGTTTGCCCGAAGTGACCATTTCCTTGCAGAGCTGGGAGTGTTGGGGCTGGTGGCTGCTGACCCAAGCCAGATTCTTGCTTGCCATTTTCCCCAGGCAGCGCTTTGCCCGAGGCTCCTCGTGTGGCAGCCGTGAGGTGGGTGGGTGTTTGCCTGAGGCGCCTCATGCGGCAGCCATTCTCTGGGGGCAGCTGAGGGTGCTGGCTTCATCCCTGAAGGGACAGCGTGTCCCCTAGGCTCTGACCTGGAGCGATGCTGGAATTGGTGACAGCCAAGGGACAAGAGGGTGAGCTCCCTGAGCACAGGTGAGCACAGGGCAGTCCCTGCAGAAGGGCCTTAGGGAAGCACTGGCTGTGAGAGACTGGTTTGGGATCCTCCCTGGGAAACCACAAAGCTCTGCAGGAGGACTGGGCTGGCAGCTCATCTTGTGCCTCAAGGTCTGACTCTGCGAAAAGCACAACACTGTGCTGTTCCAGACAAGTTCCACCATAAACAGTAGTCGTCAGGCTAATGACTGCTGTAAGGGAAAGCAATTACTCCAAAGCCATATTCTGTTTTTTTCTAACAGGCTCATGCTTAATTTGACAAGTTTAACTGGAATGAAGAGGATTCCCAGAGTGAGAAAAGAGTGAGTATCATCTCATAATAGTAAAATCATGAAAGCACTTTTAAAAAAATGGGAAGTAAGGCAATTGAGAATAAAAGATATTAAACACAGTTTAAATAAAAACATTGATCTATGCTTTGGAAGTACTGTTTTTTTAAATAGATCTTGTGTTTCTTAGTCTATGACAATAATTAGGCATTTTGTTAAGGGGAGATGCTGTTACTTGTGTCATTTGTCCATGGTTTAATCTAAATTTTAGTCTCACACACAAAATGGTAAATAAATAATTGTGCATCTTTATTTTTTGTCTTTTTTAAGAACTCTGATCAGGCAGTGTGAAAACCCCTTGAATGCACAAGGAGGAAGAAATCACTGAGGAAAGCAGAGAGGATAAAGTATGAGGCTTCAGTAAATAAGTCAACAGAGAGGAAGAGGAAAAGCACATGTCTGGAAGGCTGTTGGAAGTCTGAAAACTGGTGATGAGGAAGAGGACAGGAATGGATAATAGCATAAGAAGAGAGACAGTAATCAGAAAAGAAATGATGAAGGAAAAGGTCAGGTGAGGAATGGTAGTGAGTGTAGCAGTGTCGCAGGAGAGTCAAACTCCTTTTGGGTCTATGTGAAGGTTGAACATTGTTGGTACCATGCTTGTAGTGTCTTGAATACTCCCAGAAACCTAAGTGTCATATCAACGCCTTTACTTCTTTGCTTGGCACTGTAGTTATAATTGATTTCTTCTAGGGTTTGTCTCTGTTCTCCAAGATTGCTTCCCCCTGTGACTGGTCTGGTCTTGATTTGTTTGTATGTGGGACTGCTATTGAAGGCTTTTCCCAAACAGGTGCAGAATGTAGTGGTGCCTGGCAGCTTGGTTATTCTGGCTCACAGGTAATGACAACATGGGCTTTCCAGGCTGTGTGCTAAAGCTACACTTAGCACTGTGAGCAACCTGAAAGAATAACCCACCTGTTTGGACAATGTAATGTTCTTATCCTTGCCTGAAATCAAGTTTTAGTTGTAAATATTGGTGAAATCTGAGATCTCTTGCAGTGCTTGGGCTGTCTCGCTACCATTTTCCAAGGGGAAAAGATAGCAAGACTCCCCCTGGGATTGGGGGAGTATGGTGCCAGCTGCTGCCTGAGGAGTACTTTAATGCTTTCAGCTGGCAGTGCACTTTCACTTGCTGGGGGTTGACCTGCCTCCTCCAGCTTCCTGAGAGCAGTCTGAAATGCAGATTTCAATAAATAACGTGAGCTGAAAAACAGGCAGGAAATAAACTCATCTTTACTCTGAGACACGTGGTCTTGTCCAATACCTTAGGATTTTCATCTGAATTTGGCTGAGGTTTTCAGAAAACTCCTTGGTCAGCTACTCTTTCTTTGTGTCAAAGTAATTTTTTCTCTTTGGATTTAGCCAACCTTGCAGATGCCTCCAGCAGGGAAAAGAAATCCTTTTAAATCATGATAGCTACAATCATACAATTGAACTACCTTTTATACAGTAGTTGTCATGAATGCTGTGTTGAAAAGAGGCATTTCTTGTACTGCAATAAGCTATCAAGACAAGTTCTGTTACCCAAGTTCATAGCAGTATTAGTTCTGGTTTACTGATGTCCTTTTGTGGGGTAAAACCAAGGTAGAACAATAGGAATTTTGTGACAATTGACTGGTTTGAGACAGTGTTGGTCTTGGCTATCATAGAAGGCAATGGTCAGAGTAGGTATATGCAAAACTGGACATTTGTTTATGGTTAAAGAAAATTGAATGTGAAAGTTAGAGTATGCTGTAATAATGTGATTGTTAGGGGTTAGATTTTTTAAAAAAAACTCAGACTTCACCTGTGATGGACCTTTTGAAATAGCTTAATGTGAACCTACTGTTTTGGAGTAGCGGATGACTATTCTCATCTAGCTGGTGGTTTGGAGAGCACTGAGAAAGTCTGTCACAGTGGAGTTAATGAGAAAGAAAAGACACTTAGTTGAAACCCCAGCTTCAGGTGACAGTTTTTCTTGCCACCCACAGGACCAATTGTAGAGGTGACAAAATCTAGGAAATTCACATTGCTGGCTGTAAACTGCTGTAATTGCCTCTCATGTCAGGGTCCATAGACAGTTTTACAGCCGTCTGGAAATCCAGGCCATCGTTTCACCCGGTGATCCTTCATCATTCTCAGAAAGGCATCCAATCATTTGAAGATATTAGGAACAGGGAACCTGCTGTTTCTTTTCCTATTTCAGTAGTTTATCATTCATACTATTAAAAGTTTTATCTAATTTTGCCTCACTTAGGGCCTTTTTTTTGTCATCAGTTCTTGTTTGGCTTACTCTGCAGGGTTTAAGAGCCACGATTACAGGAATTTTCTCCTTTAAAAAAAAAAAAAAAAGAAAGTGTGATCAGTTTCTAATTGTTCTGTTCTTAGTCCCTTCATTTGATTCCAAAAACCTCTTCTATGCATCCTTCTCAATTTTTCAGTCTCTGTAAAACATAAAAAGTCCTATGTGCAGCATTTCGTTGTGGGTCTCAACAGTGCTTCAGAGGTGAGCAGAACCACTTTCTGATCTCTTGTTACTTCTCTTTTGTGTTGCCAAGGACCACACTGGAACTTGTCCCTGCTGTGCAAGGCAGGGTCCCCCACTCTGTAGTTGTGGATGACTGTATTTATTCATAGCTTTATAACTTTGCATTGGGGTGCATTACAACTTTTGGCTTCTTTGTGTAGGCTCAGTTTAACAAACATCTGGGTCCATTCTGAATGAACACCACCTTCTCTTTGTTGTTTATCATTCTGATTGTGTTTGCATCTATTGTATTTACAGGGATGTATTATTCACCTCCAGACTGTAAATACTGTGTCATTAATGGGACTAACTCCTGTTGAGTTACGATTAGCTCTAACAAATGTTTTTAGTGTTTCTTTTATTTTTGACACTTAACTAATATAGTCAGTTTTTAATCCATTAGCTATTTACTTTAGGGTGCTAAAAACCTTACAGAATTCTGAGTATATTGCATTTCTGCTCTTGTTTTTATCAGCCAACCTTGTAATCCCATCAAAGAATGAGGCATCCTTGGTTCTGCAGGATCTTTTTGTGGAAAATAGGCTACAGAGATGTTTTGAACAGCTGTTTTGCTTGAGAATTAAAACATTGTGGAATGCCGTAAGTAAAAAAGACTTTAAACTTTTTCAGTTCCTTAGTGTTTTTGGTTATCCATGCAGGTTAATGTTGGCATCCTTTCTAAGTGTACTGTGCATATAGTTTATGGAGAATTGTGTGACATCTTGACTAGCTTCAGAGGTCTGGGCCTTTTGCTCGAATTTTTATTCAATCCTTTTAGATAAGAGCAGTTTTTGGCACCAGCTTGACCTGATTTCAGTAAATTCATTCTTCCTGCAAAAGTTAGCATTTTTAACAAAATGGGGACTGTTTGTCTGCATTGTTGTTTCATTCCTCAAGATACTGAAAAATTAAAATGTAAATTTGTTTTTCTATGCAAATATTTTTTTTCCTACCCATTAAGCACCTGAAGGCTCAAACTGACCTGAATTTGCATTTTACTTTCTTGGTTTTTGGTGTTTTTTTTTTTTTAATTCTTGTAAGCATTTCTTTACAGGTATTGAAAAAATTGTGAGCCTCTTTTGTGAAGCAAATTATCTCGCTATTTGTTATAAGTGCTCATGTATTAAAAACAAAAACAAACAAAAAATGCCCAAAGGCCCCCCTACTACATTCTGCAACACAAAAGAATTCAAATGGTGGAGGCTGATAGCATGGTCATAAAGTAGTTCGTATCTTGCCTGCGTATTTATTTGATCTTAATGTAATATAACATGAATTCTTTCTAAGTCTGCCTACTTCAGCAATTAGATTTAAGGTTTCAGAAGAAAATAGAAGAAAATTGTGTATGACAAGTGGGCACGTACAGACAATAGAAGGACAATGTCAGAGCAGTAATGACTCTGTTTCCTTCGCACACCTTTGTTCATGTGATTTATTAACTGTGATTTGTTTATCTG
>JAWWEW010000166.1:128113-175070 GCA_035583185.1 Anabacerthia variegaticeps
ATACTGATACTTCAGTATGGCATCAGTATGCTTTTGGCTTTCCCTTGGGGCTCTTTGCTTTATATACTATAACTTAAGAAATAGCTCACTTGACATGTGTGGTATGTAATAAAATATGATGCCGTGAAAACACTTAGATCTTGAATTTTACTATAATATATTAACAATTTAGAAGTTATACAGTGAAAAACACCATGTGGGACTTGGTCTAGAGATACTGCCAAAAAATTCCTAACCACCCTGTTGGATTTTTTTCTGCTAGGGAACATGGTGGAAGGTAAAATATACCCTTTCTTTCTCAGTGACAAAGATTTGGGGTTCTGCTGCTAAAAGTCAATCTAAATCGTAGGATGTGACCCAAAAACTTGTCAGGCTTGCTTGTAGTGGTAAAAGAATTCCATTTCATGTTGTCGACTTTTCATTACTCCCTGTGTCACAGAAATTGCTCACTTCAAATCTCCGGTGTTCCCAAGCTGAATTAAATCGGCTGAGTTCTGGTTTGATGTAGTATTTGCTCTCTGGTTGCTATTGTCGTCTTTTATCCTCTGAAGGAAGTTAAAGCAGAAGTATAAGTGAATGTGCTTTCTGATAATGAGAGGGCGGAAAGCGTACTTCATATGACAACAGAAAGCAATCTCAGGAAAGAGCAATTTCTCCCCATTTCAAGAAAGAAACCTCAAAAAAAAATAAGAGGAATGTTTTCATTAAAAAGAGAATCATCTCTAAACTAGTCTGTCATCTTCCACTGCAGAACTTTCATCAGTAGCATTCCTCATCCTCTCTCTTTTTATAAACAAGAATTAACATATAATAAATTAATAACATTATATGTTAAAGTGAATTGTTGGGTCGGCCACTCAGATGTAAACACTGCCTGGCTTTGAGGAGGATGTTGTTGAGTTGCTTCTCTTGGAAGATCGATGGCCAAAGCAGCAATCTGTTGGTCAGCATGTTCATGATGTCTCACCAGGACAGTCTCACAGCCTGCACTAAGGCTGACAAATTCATCTTGACATACTGAAAGATGGTTCAAATGCAACAACAGCTGGGGAGTGATAAGAATTTTAGAGAACATGACCTTTGAAGGAAGGATGAAGGAACAGGGTTGGTTTCTGCTGAAGAGAACTGGTGGATGGAGGGGCTGAGTGGGCAGTGGTTACTTTTATCAATACTTAAGCAGTTGTTGGAGATAGCACAGTAATTGATGTGTTGCTGCTGTGGTAAGGAGCAAGGCATTGAACTTGTGATGCTGTTTAGCTTGTTTCTGTTAGGAAATAGCTAAATACCCTCATTTCAGTGGTAGATTTGAAAGGGTATAATGTATCTGGGGAAGCTGTGTGAGCCCTTAGGATTTTTTAAGAGCATGGCAGATGAGCATCTGGTAATGCCAGCTTCTCAGATACTGCATCAATGATCGAGTCTCCAAGAGTCATTTATAGTCCACCTTTCTGTCATTCAGATTATATGAACAACACAAATGGTGGAAAAATATGAATTGTGTAAAACCCAGTTCTGATTCTTGTAAGGATTGTGATTTTGTGTCCTCCTGCTCTTTCCTCATTGTATGAGTGCCCATGACTATCTTTAATGGGAGCCCTGCTACTAATATTGTAGAAGAAATCCACATGAATGCAGTTGAGAATGTTCTGTTTCCCCCTTCTTTTTGCCCTTCACATATTTAGACAGAAGAGCTCTTTAATATATAGAGATTTTTAGTATCTCGAGCCTCACCTCTTCTCTATTCAAAGTGATGAAGGAGCAAAACAAGGCCTTATGCAGGCACAACATGGAAACAGAATTTGTCATGTTTTGGATGACAAGTATATGCAAGAACTGCCTTTTTATTCTCTTCATTCATAAATTGTTTGCCCCTTTGTGATTCAGTGACTGGCTGTGGAAAGTAATGAAAATATCTTTTTTCTAATTAAAAAATAGGACACTTTCCCTAAGCTTTAACCTGAAGGCTTCTGGAAAGCTAAAGTCTAAGGGGGTAGCTGACATTTCCAAATAAGTGCATAAAGACTTCCCTGCTTGTCGGAGAAGGTAGACTTCTCTGACTTAAATATTTGAAGTCCACCTTTGCTCTTATGACCTTGGTCTTAGATTTGTCCTTTGAGAATTTAGAAGAACATTCTGCCATTTCCCTAAAAGATAGAACCTGTCTTATGAGATTTCTATGCGTAACTTCAAGCAATTTACATAGAGATGTCAAGGTAAAGCTTGCAATGGCTTTACCTTGGGGGCTCACATATGGTAAACAAAATACAATAGGAGTTGGGTAAGAAAATATGAGTCATCTTGAGCTCAAATAAGGATTTTCTCACTGGTAAAAAGCTTTGTTTCAATTAATAATTTTATTAATTATTACCTGGCATAAAATGACAGCTGTAGAATGCATTGAAAATTGAAGATAACTTAGTTGGCCTGTTGCAAAGCAAATTAATATTAGCAGTCTTTCTATTTTTCCATGTAATTAAGCAATGATAATCAAAGCTCAATGCTTTTCTTGGAGATTAATGATGACTTTGAAAATTAATGATGTGAGGTGAAAGCAAGGACCATTAGCTGTAGTAAATTGTTAAGAATCCAGAAAACACACTGGACTGAGTAATTCAATTTGTTTTATGATTATGTAAATACTGCTTTTTCCTCTATTTATCTGAAAACAAATGGATATTCATACATGCTAAGTAGTGCAAGATGTAACAGTTTCACAGTAAGCAGCCACATGAAGAGTCAGCTCAGGTTCCAGCCATGCTCGCATCTGGGAACAAGCATAATGACTCTTTCTGGCACTGTTACCTAAACTGTCTCTATCTCACTCTTTTCGTCACATGGATTCCAGGATTCATTACTGGTACTTAGTCGTGTCGCTCTTGCTCATGAAATTACTCTCCTACTAGGTGATAAAAGCAAAACTAGCATGTGGTGTTTGCAGGATCAAGTCCCACACAGCTGCCTTGGTGCCTGGTAAAGGAACCACATCAGCACTTTCACTCTACTTGTGCTCAGTGGGAGAGACATTTCCAAGCTAATTTTTTTTCTTTTTTAAGACTCACCCTTCATTATTAATGTTTTCAGACCAAATCACGGGCAGCAAAAAAATGTCAGCAGAAACTGGCCACCTGTGTCTTTGCTCCCAGGGAGCTGCAATAGCTTTACTAGATCTTCTAAAAACAGTGTTCTTTAGGTGCTGAGTTGATTCTGGCCCTCACTGCAGTCAATGGCATAAATGCTATTGAGTTCCATTGTGCCAAATGAAGATGAAAGCTCTTTCTTTCTCTCTTTCCCTTTGTTACAATAGCACAAATCAGAAATAATTTAGTTGAAATCAGTGAAATGACATTCTGAGAGGTGACTCAAATCTAAGCTATTGCCAATTCATGCTCTACTCCTTCAGCCACGCTTCATGATGGGAATACTGCTGTTTCAATTAGATGTGCTATGAGAAAGAAATCTTTTTCACTAAAGCTTTTAAAATGGAGATAATTACTGACATTTAGAAACTGCTTACAAAAGTTAAGTTTTAACTGTGGAAGGTACACAAACACCCCTTGCTTCTGAGTTTATTGTCTGGGTAGTAACTGGACACCAGTATTTGACACTTGCACTAACCTCCTTTAGATATCCCTTTGCACTTGACTGCAAGTGGCAGCTTTATTAACTAAATGATAGTCAGAACAGAGCGATATCTGCAGACAGCTGTAGTGTGAAAGACACAGGTATCTCCAGTACTAAAAGGCCTGAACTCTTCTATGCCCTGCATATTTCTCTTGTGCATGAGCAGATTTGTTTTTAAGTGTTTGAGAAATTAAAGAGAAGCCTGTTTATGCAGTTATTTCTTTAAAACTATAATTCTCTTTGAAGACCAGAATAAATCAATAAACTCACTTGGAATGGTTTCCTGCATAACACAACCAAGCATGTTGCAAAGCCAGATGGGTGGATTAGAGGGTGAGGGGTTGGGGGTGTCGGTTTGTTGTTTTTCTTTCTTCCTGAATTAATTCTTCATTGCGATTTCTGTTTGTTTCTATTTTGGTTGAAGATTGAGACAGTAGAAACAATCTGTAACTTGTTGAAAACAGCCAACAACCCAATCCCTTTACTAGTTCTGCAAATGTCCTGATCTTTGTTCTGATCTTTTAAGTGGAACAGAACATAGTTTTTGGCAATACTAAAAGCAAGACAGTTTTTGTGCAGCAGATTGCATAGTATAGTGTGGGATCCTGCAGACATTTATGAATAGTTGCATGTAAAAATGCTAGCAGCTTGAAATGAAGGACAGCCTTCTCTTGGATCACAGTGTTGGTATCAAGTCTCATTAGTAATCACATAAAATGATGTGCTGTGTGGTTTTGTTTTGTTGTACAGCTTTCTAATATGTTGACTCGTGCATATACTCTTTTGTGGCAGTCATTGTCCCTTTAAGATTTAATTTATGTTCCTTATGGCTTTTTATTGCAGTATACAGGAATTGCTGGAAGCTTTAACAGGTGTCTGCTGGGACTGTCTGGAGTCACAGAAGCACACAGTAGTGTTTTACTTTAGGTTCATAATTCATTTGTAGATGCCTAAACATTGCCATCCTATGCTTTATAGCAGGAAGGAAAAGCTAACCCAAACTGGTAGCTGGTTCGTGGTGCTGGTAATGCAGAAGGGAAAAGTTCAGGGGAAGTCTGCACAGGTCCTGAGTCTTTGTAAGGGCACTAAGACCCATCGCTGCTCCCACCTGTCCTCACACAAATGAATGCCCTTACTGCTGTTGGATGGTGGAGAAACATTTTCACAGGGATCACTGCAGAGAATGCAGTGGCTGCCCTGGGAATGGGGTTAAAGTCTGTTCCTGCTCTGGAGACACAAGCTGTGCAGGAGGCTTGAGCAGCACCAGCACAGCTGTCTGTTAGCCTGGTAGAAAGCATGAAGGTTATTCAGTGATCACTGGCACAGTCATTCCTTTAGGGTCCTGTGAGATTTGACTTGACTTTTTGAACCCCTAGACTGGCTACATTTTAAGTACAGTTAATTAGGCTGTTGTACCCTCTCAGGCATAACTGCTAGGTCCAAAGCAACTTTGCCTTTTTCTGTCACTGGAGTTTTCTGCACTAGCAGCTCCAAGAACATGATGCCACAGAAATGCTTATCTTCGCTTTCCTTCACCACCACAACTGTCAGCTCTCCCCTTGCAGTCAGATCAGAGATTCCTGCTCCTCCTGTGAAACACCATGACACGTTTGCGTTTAAACTCTTTTCAGCTTAGTAGAAAAGCAATACAAGTGCCCCTAAACTCCTAGTTTGCAATTATTGAGCAGTGAGGCAAGAGAAGGAGTTGGTATTCTGTTATCAGAAACTTTGTGAGCAGTTTGTGGCTGAGGATGAATAGAATATCAGTGAAATCTGTGATTTCAGTACAGTAGAGATAATGTCTTTGCTCCTGTGGCATCCAGTCTGTTATGTGATAGTGAGACACATTTCATTTTGAAATTTGTAATTTTCTAGTGCTGTCAGTAACACAACTGCTCACTGAGACATTCGCTATGCTGGGGAACATGCAAATGTGTTTTGTTCCTCATTCGTTATCTTGCCATGAAATATAAAGACGAATTTATCCAACTACTTCAAACAAAGTCATTTTCTCTTGTTGAGTGTCACAGAATTCTTTTCCCACCGTTAAGTTTCACTGCTGTAGTTTCCACACCACGAATTTAATGTAAGTTATTAAGCAGTTCTGGTTTTCCTAATTAAAAAAAAAAAAAAAGGAAAAAGTGTCTAATCCTTCTCTTGTTACTTGCAGTAAGTGAAATGAATGTTAGATGACAGTATTATGGCTGGTGTGAGTGTCTAGGCTGCTAGAAAGCCATGCCATTATTTTAACACCTGGAGAAGCTACAGAAACACCTATTAAAACTCTAAAATGGAAATACCAGAATATGACCAGCATATCCAGACCAAGCGAGCAGTTCTTCTTCATTTGAGCCCTCTATATTTTCTGCGTTGAACAGAAAATTGCCCAAAAACCAACTTTCAGGCCATGGCTGTGATTACTGCTCATGCTAAACTGCTGTGGAGGTGTTGGAAAGTACAACACTGGGATTAGACTGTATGAATTATATTTGGTAAAAGGACTACATGGCATTTATTTTTAATTTTTATTGAATGATAAGCCTTTCAAACTTTCTCATCAGGATTAAGGGAAAAATAGAATTGAAATTATTTTACTTTTTGAATGAGGAGTGGTAAAGGTCATTCCAAAAGCTTCATTGAGTTGAAAGCAAAAGTTTGATAGTTCTGTAGATGAATGTTACAGAAGTTGATATTTTTGGATGAATCTGAAAATTAGGGTGCTATCTCAGGCCATGATGCAAGTGTGAAAATGAACACAATTGTTTTTTTCATGTATTTTATCCTCTGCCAGATGTGACTGTTGCTCTTAAATCAATGATTACAGAGAAAACTCAGGTCAAGATCAGCTCCCTCTCTAGGAATGCCAGACTCCCAAACTTTAGGGAAAAAGCCATTTATACCAGTTGCTTATATGTGTTGTTATGGCAAATATTAACAAAGACTCTGATTTGGCAGCTTTGCTTTTTTTTTTTTTTTAATATTTTAATTTCTTTTTATCCTTACAAGTGATTATATTAGAAATCAGCATTTTCCCTGTACACTTTCTCGGGGAATTGTACATAGCCTACACATCTGTGAGTATTTCAGAGTTGGTAAGCTGCTCCAAATTCACTTGTCAGCATTTGACTCCAGCTTCTCTGCCTGGCACCTGAACAACTTACAAGAGGAAGAAGTAAATGCTGGAAATAAAATATGTGATCTGTGAGCATTTGTTTGAGATGGTTCCATGCTCGGGAGAGGCTGCTGCTTGTGGCCAACTTGCAGCAGATGGGGATGCAGTCTGGGCAGGGAGAGGGTGGTGCCCAGAGTCCCTGTGCTGGCAGCCTGGCTCTGATGCTGTGTGCTGGGATTTGCATCATCTCATTGTTGTGGAGTCTAACTCTCTGCAGCCTGGAATAACACTTCAGCCTTGCTGACTCTGTGACGCTTTCCAGAATTTTACACTTCTGAATGTTATTTTAAATATTAATTTTTGTGATGGGGAGGTGCCTTGTCATCCCTCTTTTCCCCAGCAGTAAAATACAGTACTGCTGAATGCATTTGCCTTTCTTGAGTTGTTAGTTAACAGTTGCATATTTGTAAATGGTCTGTGCTGCAGTGAAGTTAAAGCTGTATTTTCTCTAGATCCCATTGCTACAGACTGAAAAGAAACGGGGTCAGGCCTGGAACAATGTCAGGGCAATCAACATGTTACCCAGGGAGGAATATGAGACAGATTAATGACTGCATTGATTGAAAAACTTGAGGAAATGCTATAGACAGGGCAAAAGAGATTTTACATGGGATCCTGCATGGCAAGAGCTGTGCCTTGGGCAGAATTGACCACTGTGGTGTACAGCTGGAATGTTATCAGGGCAAAGACAGACCTGATAGCTTCTCACTGCGTTTGCAAATCATCACCCAGGTGCAAAAGGTGCATGACCTTTGGGCCATTAGAAGTAGCTCATGTCATCGGTGAAAGTGTCCCAGCTTTGCTGTCTCTGAGCAGTTCACTTCCTGGCTCTGCTGTGCTCCAAGGCTCTGAGGGGTTTGAAGAACTGGTTGCAACCTGGGATGTTGGTGTAAGAGCTGATGGCAAGGGAAGGTTAGCTTTGCCAAGGGCCTTGACAGTGAAAACAAGGAGCATACGTTTGTGAGAGAGAAGTGGGAACAAGTGGAAAAACAGTGTGATGGGAGTCAGTGAGAGGTGAGGAAAAGTCTTTGTGTGTATCAGACAAGGAAGAGGATGTCTCAGCACACAGCTGAATGTTGAACAAGAGCTTGGTTGAGGATTTTGACTATGTGATCTTGCAAGTTGATATTTTAAGAGTTGTTATGCAAAGAATTTTCAATGTTTAGATGTAGTCCAACTGTGAAGATGAGGAGGGATGTGAAACATTTTCTGCAACTTTTTGATCAGAGTTCCATCTTTAAAGTCCCTTTAAAGAATAACTCCACAGATCTGGCCTGGTGTGGCTCTGGCTGAAAGGTGAATTACCCTCTGCTGCTGTCAGACCCAGTTCCTTTGACACAGCTGCTGGGTGTTATTCGGTATAACCAGTCTGGTTTTAGGGCTCCACCAGAAAGAACTAAATCAACTCTGAATGAGTTTCCCTTACCCTTAAGGAGAATCAAGGTTCACAGCAGGAAACCTACAGCTAGATGAGTAATTTTCTCTATAAACAGGCCAGGACATATTGACTGTCTGATGATAAAGGAAGTGTGTGTCTCTGGTCAGAATGTCCAGGACTCTTTGCAACTGCCCTGAGAGAAGAGCTCACAATGCAGCATTTTTGCTGCTGAAATCCATCCTCTTGTTTTCAGCTTCGAAAGCAGCATATGCTTTGCACGTGTCCTTTGTTCCTTTTTCTGTAAGAGAAGGAGAAGGAGTATGGGTTGACTGATGATGGCAGACCATAAGATCTTTCCTAACTATGAAGGGCCACTGTCTGTCCCAATGGTCTGTCACACACCACATGTGCACTAAGCTCTTACCTCAAGCAAAGCGTTTAGTCCATTATCACTCCTTCTAAACAGCATAAAGAAAAAGGACGAAACGGAGGCATACATGCAGTGATCACAGAACTAGTAAAGATTTTGTCAGGGGTGATAGCCAGCTTTTTAGTTTCAGTGCCTGGCAGTAGCATAATGATAGTGTTCATTTACTGCTGTGACGAAGTCGTATACAGGAGGTCTTACCTTTGTTTCCCACATGGCTGTAGGGGAGAATGTCTATCTTGGTCCCAGCATCAAAAGCAACTAAGATTACTGCACCCCTGAGAGCAGAAATTCTCACTTTAATAATTAACCATTGGCAAAACCACAAGACTGCAACCTTCTTCTGTTTCCTCCATATAAATGAGCAAACCATATGTGTTGGGGAAGGAGCATGTGGAAAGATGTGTGTTGCTGCTGCTCCTAATCTCCATGTCAGCAGTGCTGCAGTTTAAATCAGCTGAGGGGCTGATACAATAGGCTGGCCATATGGAGGTTGAGGAAAACACTGTACTGCCCATTTAGACACTTCTTTAGCATTGATTCTTACTACACAGATTTTGCATTTACCCATTTTGTGTTACTGCCTAAGAGCAACTGAAATGACCCTTGTGTTTTTGAATGCAGGCGAACGCTGCACACATAACTGTTTGCTTTACTAGCTAAATCCAGCAGTTACTCATTACCTGTTTTTGTCCAAAAGAAAGGGGAAGAATTTATTCCTCTAGCTGTTTCAATTCTGATTCGGTTTCTCTGCCAGCTTTTGTTTTGGGATCTGCACAAACAAGTTCATGATGGTGTAGAAGATAAATGGGAGACAGCTCTCCTGACATAGGCAGTCTTTGGTAATGCCATGCTTCAGTGTCAGCTGTTGATGGTATCCAGGTATCAGAGATGGACAACTCTTTGGCTTTCCACTGAATAGGACAGTTACAGATAAGCTGCAGTTCTGCCAGCAATATCAGCACCTGCTGTTCTTTCTACTTGATTGTATTCCCTCTCATCTTGTAAAGTGTGGGTACCTGTAGCTACTGATCTTCACTTAAACTTTCCTTTTCTCTTTTTTAGTTGGGAGTTTTCTCCTGTTTGCCTTATTTTCAAGGCCATATGCTTTCAAAACCTTTTCCTCAGTGAATTGGATTTTGTGAGCTGGAGGGATTGTTGACATAAAAGTCTGCTAATGTGTGAAAGCTATTTTGATCTCTGATTGTGAGTTTTGTCTGAATAGTGCTCATCAAGTAAGAAATCACTAAGTGTATTGGATCTGTCTTAACTGAACAAAGACTCCTAAGTAGAAATTGTTCTTAATCAGGAGGTGCAGGCACGGAATGTAGCCTTTTTTATTGTGGCTGTGAATCTAAACTGATCAGCAGCTGAAATGAGACCCTTGTTCCCTTGTATTGAAAGTTTCAATCGATTCTGTACACTGGACTTTTTACTGCACAAGCCAGCTTTGTAATTTCCCCGATTACTTCTCTCTCTTTTTAGGTGGTTCTCCTTTCTTTTTTTTCCCTCCTTTTCTTTTTTTGCTTTCTGTCCCTCCCCCATGTCCACATCTCACAACACCGGAGACTACAAGCTGAAGGCAGACATTGAGGCAGATATTGATGTGCATATAGAAGTGTAAGATGCAGTCCTGAAGCTTTTCACCATCTTCTTGCTTGGATAACTCTTCAATTAATTTTTGGGAGTTATTTAACTCAAGGTGTAGTCCTGAACCATTACAGCATGAAGTCATTAGTCATGAGCAGAGTCCTGACATCCTTCTCAAGCTGCAGATGATAAAGCTGCGTCTTGCTTGGAGAGCTGGAAGCTGCACTGACACTGTCAAGAACTGGCTGGTGTTTGTGCAACAAGAGGCAACATACCATTCCTTTATTCCTCCAAGTGCCCAAGAAAACTGGCAAGACCCTTCTGTGGTGCTTACCTCTGCTTTCTTAGGAGTGAAAAAAAGGAGATTTGTAGTTCTTGTTGTTCTGGAGTGCTCTCAAAGGATATTGCAGGTGCTCTTCTGAAAAAAACCACATATCTGAGTGTCTTTGTGATGCCTCTGAAAGGAGTGTTGCAGAGGTCACCCTGGCCCTGCTGCCATGGTGGTACAGGGCAGTTTTCAGAGTGCTGTCACCCATGTCATGGAGGACATGGCTCAAATGAGTGTCAAGATCCCATACAGGGACCTGTGCTCTTTAAACCCTGTAGTGCACAGGCCAAGCACTGAGGAGTGCACTCTTACTGCCTCTCGTGTAAAAATAACCTGCCTAGAGCTTTCCCGAGCCTTCCACTGTTGTCTGGGTCCCAGAATGTCTCTCCTTGCTATTTCTTGCATTTTAATTGTCTTTCCTTCCCTGTTTGGATATTGGAAATTTTTATATCACAAAGATCTATAAAGCACTTGTGGTTTGTAAGTGCTTTGACTTTCTGCTATTGCCTAGTTCCCAAGACTGCTTTCTGCAGCCACTGGCCACACTGTGTCACAAGACAGGTGGGTGGTTTCTGAAAATGTTTGCAGAGCCGAAGCTCCTTTTCCTTTATAGATAAATCAGTATATTTGCCCTTTGTTTTGGAAGTGGGAGCTACAAGTGTATTACCTTTAAGTGTACTGCAATTATTACTTCATTTCCTGTTGAAGTGCTGTCTTGAGGAATACAGTTGTCATCATGCTTATTTGGAGGAACTAGGAAAATGGTAGATCATGGTAGACCCATGATGTCTGGTGCAGATTTCTTTTCTCCCCGGAGCCTTTTCGACAGCCTAATAACATAGAGTAACTTCAAAGTGGGCAGGAGCTGCTTGAGGCTGCCAGAGCAATGGAAAAGAGATGTGAAAAGACTTAAGAATTAGTTTACTATATGATTTTCTTATATAATCCCATCTTGACCCCTTTTTCCTTACATCACAATAGCCCATATCCAGACAACTGCAGGTTTCTGAAGTGTGGACTTTAGTTGCTAAATAAGGTAAGAGTAGCAGAGACTGGCTGAAGGCAAAGTTTTGGAATGTTGCTAATAAAAATCATGTAAGAGGGGCAGTGAGAGACAGGAAGAATTTCTGTTGACCTCTCAGCTCTCAGCTAGGGTTTTTTCGTTACTCAGAAGTTTGCTAATAATCCAACAGGATTTTTGGTCTTTAATGTTTGTTTTAAAGGCGAGCACTTAAAACTGATAATTTTCCCTTAAAATATTATTGTGCATTTCCTTTGCCAGTAGCAGCAAAATAAATGGTTAGGAAGAGGCATGGGCCACACAGAGGACTTCCAGACTGCGGAGGTGGTGAATGCTCGAGATCACATAGCTGATGACTTCCTCTCATTGCTTTGAGTCACAGTCTGTGGTTATGAAACAGCTACTTGGAGCTCAAAATCCACAAAATCTTATGTTTTAATACCCTAGAATTGAAGTCAGTTGGTCATAGCAGGGTGGTGGTTCTTTAATCACTGCTGTCCCCTGTCTTCTGTTAGTTCTGCCTAAAATCCATGGCTAAGCAAAGAAATACACAAGCATTTTTCATACAAAACCTTTTCTACTTGGCCCTGGGCTCACGGTTTACTGGCATTTTGTAATTGCTTAGTAATACATAGACTGATCATTGTAGGTTCTGTGCTAAGTACATCACAGGTATCATAAAAAATTTGTTCATGTGGGTCATTTTGGAAATTCAGGAAGATAACACTCCAGATAGGTGCTAAGTGAGTTTTTTCAGAATCCTATTGGATGCAACTAATGTTTGAAAATGGTTCTGGCAATCCCATTAGCACTTACTCATCTCTTTCACACTTCCTGTTTAAAATGTCCCCTGTGGGCCATCATTTACACTTGGAAGTCACCTGACCATATATCTGCAGGGCTAGCACTATAGGATGAACCCAGATGAATAAAGACTGCAAATATTCAATAATTTTTAATTACAGGTGATTCAGAGATTATTAGAAGCTTTTTTGAATTGATATTTGATTGGCAAACTTAATTTTTCAATATTTTTGTTACTCCATTAGTGAAGAATGTCTGGAGGAAAAACTGCTTTTGATGTAAGATTAATTGATATGGTGCTTCATACTTTCACCTACTTCTGGACTGTGCCTTTGGAAGTATGAGAGGAAAAGCCCTTGTGCCATTGACTTCAGTGGAGCCAGAGTTTAGTCTTTGTTACAGGGAGCAGCTTCATGATTGTGCCCAGTCAGAATATCTGTGGTAACTAATGTATGATGCTGCAATCTCTGACATTTATTCATCCAAAAGCACCAAAACTCTGATAATAAAAAATGAAACTTTAATTTTCAATTCTGATCCTTTGAATTATGCTGGTGCATCATCGTCTGGGAGTGTTTATGGGGTGTAATTTAATAATGATATTTTTTCCACCTACGGATTACACAATAGGTAAATTAAATTTGAAGCACTGGGATGAAGATGTCTTTGCCACAGTTAACTGAAATAGTTGCGCAGTATTTACAATTATTTTTTTTTTCCACATAATGCTGGTGGCACCTAGAATTTTGTTTATCAATTTCAGTTCTATATTATTCATAAGATGAGAGAAATGCATAATTTAATAATATATTCTCTCATGCTCTGTCTTCCAATTTCCTGACTTAATCCCTATGAAACCCTATTAGTTGTGCTCTCTCAATGAATATTTATTTTACTTTCACTTTATTTTGGCCTTTGTCCTAGTTACAGAGGTTCCTGTAGTAGCATGTGTAAAATCAGGATATGACAAATAGGGGGCCCTATCTTTCACTTAGCTACCTGGAGTTAAAATACTGACTCCACAGCTGGTGTAGCAAGAACAGATCTGCATTGTGTAGCACTGCAAAATTACACCTGAAGTCAAAAGTCACCAGATCTTCCTGCAAAAGGGCTGTAGCAACCTCCTGTGAAGAGTCACAGATGTCACCAGATTAATGAAAGCTGACGCTCGAATTAATGTTCCTCATCAAATCCTCAATTTTGCTTCTTGTAAAAATCACGGCTTCTCTTGCTCCTGCACTCCGTCTTTGTGGGACCACGAGATTCTGGCCTTAAGATATAAGGAAAGCCGAAGTCACAAAAATAGCACCCTGGGAGATTTAGATTGAATATCAGGAAAAACTTCTTCATCACGAGGGTGGCCAAGCACTGGAACAGGCTGCCCAGGAAAGTGGTGGAGTCACCATCCCTGCAGGGGTTTAAAAGATGTGTAGATGTGGTGTGGTTTTGCGGTAGGTTAACAGTTGGACTTGATGATCTTAAGGGTCTTTTGCAACATAAGTGATTCTATGATACTGTGAAAAGGGGCCTGAAATAACATAACTTGTGTTTTTCTCAGCCACATTTCTTGGTGTCCCATGTTGTTCTTGTGTGCTGCTTTGGGAGACTCTTGGGTGTGACAGAGGTACATTCATGGAGCAACTATGTTGAAGGTGTGGGTCATTGACCACTTTTGAGTACTTTTAAAGAGAAGCTGCATCTGGCATTAGTGTTGTCTAAAACAAGTGCTGCATTTGCCAGGATCTCCCCTAAGCCTCCCACTACACAGCAGCAGAGGCTATAGTGAATGACATCTCTCATTTCTGTTGCTGTTAACACACCCATTCATTCTTTTGTGATGCCAGTTGTAAACAGAACACGTCAAGGCTGAAGTCTAAAAGATCTTTTTTTGGCTTTGGTTTTTGCAGTGTGGACACACAGCATCTCTCTAATACTGTTACTGCACAGAATCTTGTTTAAAATTGCTTCAGTGTTCTCTCTGAATCAGCAATATGAAAGAAATAAAGTACGAAACTGTCATTTTCTGACCATACAGACACAGTTGAAAGGTGTGAGCTCGCTCACTTGCATGTCTGTAGGGATGGATGTACCAAAGTGACTTGTTTCCATTTCAGTCTTTCCAGCCTTTAATCTAGTCCAGTGACCATTGTTACAGTGTGTTTTCCTCTTTAGACTTTACCTTCTGTCTTTAATGGCTGTACCATTTACTTCAGGACAAGGTTTACTGTATGGGCTCTGCATTTTTAGCCTGTTTTCATAGTTTGATTTTCTGTGATGCACAAGAGTGAAACATCAGTGTAGAAAAGATGCATAATAGTTTGATGAAAGCTTCATCCCAGAACTCTCACTCCTTGTCCTCTGGTTTCTTTCCCTACTCTGTGAGTGTACACCTGGGCCAGAGCTAATCCCACTCTTTGGAAAGGAGAGTAGGAGAATGCTGAGCAGAGGTGCTGCTTGGAACAATTATGAACCAGCTGCATGCAGATTCTCCCTCAGAAATCCCTCCTGATGGTGAGTTGAATAGGGAGGTGATAGCAGCTCTGGGGTTCAAGTGTGACTGTTCTGTTCTTTTGCTCACACAGGAGCTCTGAAGCCTTTCTCTCGCCCAGCATGGATGGAATATGTTTTAAAATGAGATTTTGGGAGTCCATTGACTTCCGGTTGAGAATGAAGGTGATAAATGCCTCCCTTACTTCAATTTTATTGCACAGAAAAACATTTTATGCTTGAGTTTTCTGGCACCAGTTCCTGTGACTTTTGAGAACAGGTAATAAGTCATTCTAGAGCTTATTTAGGGTTGATGAAAGTGCTGGATTTTAAAGAAATTTCCCATTGTCAGGTTGTTCCATTATTGTTTGTTGTAGAGTTGTGAATTGATCTGAAGGACACTGGCTGCCCTTGGCTACAGGTGTTTGAATTGAACTCTGTATTGTTATAGAGTAATAGTATGTGAAAAGTTGATTATTCATTCTAGAGTAATAAACTGGGGCTGAGATCTTGGATCTCTTGAAATGAGTGTGTGGCTTGTCATTGACTTTACTGGGGACGTGATTTCTTCATTTTACTGGGCGGTATTTGGCCTAGTTACATTGTTAAAATGAAAAACAAAGTTTGGTGTAATTGAAGTAACTTGGAGTGCTGAGATCTACAGAGAGATGGCCCTTCCTATCTCAGAGTGAATCAAAGTGGATTTCTATTGTTTCAAGTTAAGCAAGTGCCTTTTTTTCCAAGTCCTCTAAGTACTCTTATTCAGCTTGCTCCAAGTTTGTTGTGACTGGTGATTCTTCTCATCTTCAGTGGTAACTGGTTTAAAAGAGAGTATTATTTTATTGTGCCTGTTTACATCATCTGAGGAAATGGCTGACAACATTTGACAAAGATGTGGGATTTTTTTATCTTCATGAATAATTTAAATTCCTTAATTGAAGCGCTGGGTTTTTTTCTGGAGGCAGGTAAATCAGCTCCTCAAGGAAGAATGGAACCACTTTTGTAGCATGTCATCATTAAAGTATTCTTCAGGCCTGCCATTTAAATTTGGAAGGAAATCTATTCCCTAAAGGAATAAAAAGGGCAGGATTGGGGGCCAAAAAGTCAGGCTGAGTTAGTCACCAGAAAAATCTTTTATTCATGGGTTTAATAAATAAAGGAGAACTGCAAAAGACATGCTTCTGGGTTTTGTCACAAAAATGAAATAAAAGGAATTGCAAAGCTGGCTCCCTGACAAAACGTCACTTCCAGTTTAAAGCGTAGTTTAAAATCAAATGCAAAAACTACTAATCAGTTTTGTCCTCTTTTGAGTTTGTTTGTGCCTTCTGTGGATATTTTTAGATCTGAAGGCTTCCTTTATCAGAATGTCCATGGAGAGCTCTGTTCCATGCAGAAAGCTTGGCCTTTTCTTTTGAAGCTGGTCTCCTGCCACTTTCCCTGTCTCGCTGGAGCGGCCCCAGTACTGGTGGTGTCCCAAACAAATAGGAATTTGGGCAGGAGGGATCCTTTAGAGGCTCAGAGAGCCCTACTTCTCCCTCTCCTTTATTAAACACTATTTGTAGTGATGAAATTTGTGCCTTTTGGCTTTACAAACTGAACTGTCAAAAGAAAAGTCTATGGTTTTAAACAAACCTCAGCCTTGAATGTGACAGCTTATTTTTTGTTCATTTTTTGTCTTTGCCTAAAAAGTGTTTCTTTAGATATTGCACATTTTTAATCCCTGTTGCCTGATCAAGCTCCTTCTGACTAGTTGAAAGGAACAAAAACAAAAGGATCTTTTCTTTCCTTGTGAAAACATATAGAAAAAGCACTCCTTTTTTTTTTTTCCTTTTTTTTTCTGTTTAAAAAAATCCACCCAACTTTAACCATTAAAATCAGTAAAGGTTTTGTTATGGGATTACTCTATAAGCAGTTCACTGAGATGGAAGACTTCGAGGAGGCTGTGAAGTGTCCCTTTTGTGCTGAGGCACACAGGGACTCATGCAGTAAGAAGCAATACTTGCACTCCCGGACAGCATGGCAATGGGCACAATTTGTTGTCCTCATGCTTCAGGAAGGCTCTTTGAGAGGATCAGGGGATCTCATAGTGTTCACTCAAGTGTCCAGACTCTGAATTCCCTTTCATGTGAGAAAGGAGTAACTCAGTTACCTAATTCCTGTCACGGAAAGTCATTTTCAGGAAGAGAAGAATCAAACCTAGAGTCTGTAAAACATAAAAGATCTGTAGGTTCATAGATTTGTGCTTGGAAGGAAGCTTTAATACTTTACAGTAACATCCCTGATCCTCTTTATTTTTCATTATTCCACAGTACAATTATTGTAATTTTTTTACTAGAATACATATGCCATAATTTTTTTTAGCATAAAAGTAGTTCAGAAATGTCATACATAGTATGCATAATGATAAGTTGATGTTTATTCTGTGCTTCCAATCTTACCTTAAAGATTTGAAATGAGAAAAATAAATTTTACAATTATGGTTTTATCTACTAGACAATGGCACCAGTGTAGCATATGACCTCCTAACTAAATTACTCTGAATCAGCTTCACTTGAATTTAACAATATAATCTCTGCTGCTGTTTTGTAAATACAGCAGGCAGTGAATCTGCTCTGGTCTGTGCTTGCTGAGCACCAACCCAGGCTCCAGCCTATACTCATAACGGCTTGATTTTCTTCTTGTAGCAGTTTGACCAGATGTAATTACAGTGCCTTCAAAAGACTGTCTCCTCATTTTACATGAACAGGACATGAATTAGACCTAGAAATATCATTTAGGACAGCTAGAATCCAAATGCAGTACCACTGTGTCATTAACATATCTTTGTATTCCTGTGGAAAGGATTCTGTTCAGAATGAATTTCTATTATGCTACTCTTATCACAGCAGTCAGGGTGAAATGCCACCTGTGTTATCTCTTGCAGTCACAGCATAGATAAGCTGTATTTTATTGTCACAGTGTGAAGCAGTTTTGCAGTCTGACCTGTTGTAAGAAGGTTCTGCCACTGGTATCTTACCAGGGGACCACTCATCTGGGTAGGGACTGGTCCTGTGTCCAATCTCAGATCCTGATCTGGCTGCCTTTCAGTTGTGAGCTGTGGGCCAGGGGTTGGACTTTGATGATCCCTGTGTGTCCCTTCCAGCTCAGGATATTCTATGATTCTGTAGCTATGGATTCTTTGATTCTGAGAGCAGCAGCTTAGATTTATTCACCATCAGTTTGCACAAATTTTGATTCATTTTGCTTCATACAACAGCAATGTTAAACATGGAATGGGAATTTAGCAAAGATTTTTTGGTTTCTTTTCTTTTTTCCCCACTCAATTTTTCCCTCACAGAGTCCAAGAAAATTTTAGATTTTTGGAAAAGTGCCTAGTCCTTCATCTGATCTTTCTCTCTTCACAGACTTCTTGTGCAATGGCCTTGAAGCCAAGACTTTCTCCACCTCCACTTCCTTCTGTCAAGTCTCCTTAAACAAGAATGGAGTGGCTAACTTTGGTTTGGAAAAACTCTCCTAGGTTGGCTGAGGCCCTCAAGCTGCTCCCCTCAAGGTTACATGACTCGAATAGGCCTATGTAGCTCTATCTTCCTTGTGCTTCCTATGTAAGTTTCTGTGGAAACAATAGTTCAGGCAAAGGCAACAGGGCTTTCTGGCAGAAATCTCCGTGTTCAGGTGGCTGGAAGTCTTTTGGGGTCCATGGCACTGAATTCCTTTTTTCCCAAAAGGCACAACTTTTTCCTTGTTTCTAATGGCTCCTGCCACATAATGGGTGATCTAGTCCTTTCACTCTAAGCAGCAGAGTTGATGTTCCCTATATGTATTCCCTGTAGCTGTTGTGTGTTACCTGAATTTTCAGGTGTTACATGGAATATGAGACACAAGGTTGGTAAATAGGACCTGACTTTTTCTTTCTCTTGGCTTTTCTGGAGGCAGCTCACTTCTCCTGCCAATAATTTGATTATTAATTATGTGCTCCTCTTGTTCTGTCTTATGAGACTGATAAATGGCAAACACCACAAAAGCAAGAGGTGTCTCCACTGTTTATCCTACCCAAGGACTACATCCCAGATCTGGTCTTTCTTGACTGGAGTTGGAAGACATGGAGAGATAGGGAAGTACATGGTAGGTGTGGTGGTGTCAGTGTTGCTGTGTGTGATATTCGTCAGCACGTCCTTCTGTTTTACTCCAGCTGCAGCAGATGAAAAGCCAAGAGGATTTGTACACCACTGGAGCCTTTGGCACTTGCTTTGTGCTATCTTCTTTCCTCTTAACAGTTTCAGAGAGCTGGTGGTTAAAGTCTCTTGGGGATAAGCTTTGAGTTGGAGGGGTTGTTCCCAGCTTTCCTTTTGCCTTCCCTGTCTTGGTGACAGAAAAGACTGGTGGATGTGTGTGCATTCAAAATTTAAGACTTCTTAAAATGCCAGTGAGCAGGTGGTAGCATTTGGCTTTGTTGTGTTCTGAGATTTGTTTTTTGAGCAAAAGGTTCATTACAAAGTGTCTCAAATGTCTCAATTTTCCATACTCCTATGCTTATGTTACCCCCAAAAATTCCAAAATGTATTTTCTTAATGCTCTTAGTAGTTGAGAAACATTAACAAGCCAATTTTTTTCTTACAGGTTAAACCTGTGCTTATACTGCAAAGGTGTGAAATAGAGGTAGAACATACTGGGCAAGTCAATACACTGTGTCACAGGGAAAATACTTACATTTTAATTGTAAATATGACATAAAATGTGGATTTTTGATATTACTTTAGCAGTAGTAGAAGAAATGTGATGGCTGATCATAAATGCAGGACATTCATTGTGAAAGATACCCTTCCAGTCAGCTTCCACTCCGCTGGTTTTCTATGGATCTCTGCTTCCAAAGTGCTGAAACAGAGCTCGTGATTCCTCTCTGTAAGTCACCTTTTCTGTGTATAATTAAGGTGAAATATCAGTTTAATAAAGTGAATGTAATGACTGAGCTTGAGCTCTGTGTTAATGGGGAAAGTTACTGAGATTCTTTTCTCTAGATTTGCATACAAGAGTCATTGTCTGAAGACTGTATGTCTGTTTTCAGACTTAGTGCTAATTTCCTTAAACTAGGCTTTATGCCATATTTTTCCTATTACTATTACATACAGGAGATCAAACCTGAGAAACATTCCTGCTGAAATTTTTAAGTTTCACACTTTGAATTCAGGAAAGACTACTTCATTGAAAATAACTTTTCAAAATTTTAATTTAGCATATTTGTTACTTTAATAAGCAGTTGAACTTAGTTAACTTTTTGATTGGCATTTATCCCACTGACTCAGTTTCCCTGAGTGTGGTATGGGCTCAGCTGAGTAAAGAAGAACCTTTTTATTAATTTTCCTTGAGGGTGTGGCTTTGTGTTTGCTTATGACTATTTTATTAGTACTGTTAATGATTTGGTGGCAGCAGCTGCAAGTAAGGGTGCATGGAAGGTGATTGTGCCTGCTTCACCCCCTCAGGTTCTGGATTGAAGTAGCTGTTTTTCACAGTAGAGGACAAAGAGTAGCAGAGAAGTAGTGTTGAAGAGCACAAGGATTTTTCTGCCTTCCAAGTCTGCCACTGTGCCTGACCTGATGGACACAGTCTCTTCATTAGTTGGTATGTGTGAGAGATATTAACAGCTGCTCTAGCAAGCCAGTTTCAAAAAACAGCTCATACTGTACTTCCATAGAAAATTTTCAATACATAAAAGTGTTATGTTAGAAATGCAGTTTCAGAAGTTAATTGCTGAAATTTCTTTCTAATGCCAATGCCAGGTCACTGAAAATGTTCAGGAAAAAAATCAACCATCACATTTTATCAGTTTCATCTAGATCCAGTAATTATTTAACCCTTTAAGTAGTGAAGCAGTATAATAAAGTATTCAGAAACTAAAATAGAAGTGGTAGTTCACCTGAAATTATCCAGAGAGAATGTTCTCAGGTTTAATCACTCTGCTGTTTTACCAGCTCATGTTGTGAGCATCTTTGGAAATGCCATGCAATTTTTAGCCTAGTGTGGAAATGTTCTTAGACTTTCAACTTAGTTGAGAAGGCATAAAAAGTAGTCCAAATGTTAAGAAAGACTAGGCCTTGCTGAGTAAACCATAAAACTGAGTGCACATTTACTTCTGCAGAACTGCCCTCCTCTGCTGTTAAATGCCCCATTTCCAAACCCAATTAGGGTGGGAAGTGCAAGGATTAGATAAACACAATATGTCTTTGTTTTCATGTCACTGTGTCCTATGGTTCAGATCTTCAAAGTCCAGCACCATTGTTCCTTACAAGGTGGCCTTTTCAGCAGCAAGGGAAATGTCATGAAATAACATCAACAAAGCTCACACAAGTGCAAAAGCACTTTAATGAAGGCAGATACTTTGTATGTGTCATTCCCTTTTTGCCCTAATGTAAATTAAGTGTCCATTTCAGATTGTTGGTACTTTCTGCATCTCACATTAGTATGTAGAAGTGGAAGCTAAGCTAGTCCATTACAGTGATTCATATTCTGTGTAAGGAACAAACATTTTCCGATGGGACTGGGGACTGAAGCATATGAATGCTGTTGAAATTTTCCAGCTTCCAAAACAGACACACAATTAAAAAATGTTACAAAGAATAAAACTAGAAAAGCTAATATTGCTATCTGTGCAGGTACAGTGAAAAGGCAAGTGGTCTGCAGCTGTATTGCCTGGCACTGTGTGCTGTCTGGTTCTTATCAGCTGAACTGTACAAGCACCTCAGAGCTGGTGCTCTGTGATGTGCTGCTGCCTTGATCTGGGTCCTGGGGGCAGGAAGGGGAGATCATTCAGTTGAGCTGTCCACTGAAATCAAAACAGGAGTGAAGATTTTTAATTCCTCTGGTTATTAGAAGATCCTCTTACACCTTTGAGAGGATTAACAGAAAGTGATGATAACATTTGGGGCAAGTTTCAGGAATATGTTCACCTGGCAATGAGAAGTGGGTGGGGAGCTTTCAGCTCTATCTGACAGCTGGTCTGCAAACATGTATTTTCCCATACCACACTCTGCTGTGGCTCACAGCCCTCCTCACATCACATCAGGGCTCTGTCCACTCCAAGTGGTTTAATTACATTTCCTCTTTAAATAACAGTAATTAGTTATGGTTTTCTAGAGGCTGAGAGAAACACAACTGAGCATTTTTTTTCTGTGCATTGTTGCTTATTTTTTCTGAGTCTGCTGCACTGAGTAGCTGTGCCAAGTGAAAAGACTCTTGCAATGCATCAGGGAGACAGATGTATTTCATTTGTGATTTCAGTGATTTCCATATATGAGAGGATCCTTAGAGATGTCTCTGCATGACATGAATGCAGTTTCTCAGGTTGTTGCCTAAAAGAACAAGCATACGGAAATTAAATATGCCACTAAGATGCTTTCATTTTCTGCCTATTCTCACTGATACAAGCCTCCATCTGTCTGCCCAGCCCTAAACCCTCACTCTCATTTACCACCAATACCTCTCCTCCACCTTCTGCCAAACACTTCCTCTTCCCACATTCTGAGACCACTACAAACTGCAGGCTTGTCTTTAAGGAACCCCCAAAACATTGGTCCCTCTCACACCAGCCCGTCTCTTAGTTCCCAGCTCTACCACGTGAAGGTGAAGAACTGAATCCAAGCAGAGACAGAAAGTTGAGTCACCTTGGGCTACACTGGTATTTTTCAGTGCCACTGCCTGAGAGGTGGAGAAGGGTGTAGAGGTGGATCAGTGCAGAAAATTTCAGTATCCAAGTGGCTGAAATCATCGGGAGGTTCCTCTTGGCAAATTTAATATAGCTTTCTGAGGTGACCCGAGAATCTGGCCTGGCTTTTTTTGAGAAGTACTTTGTACCTTGTACTTTTTTGTAAGTATTTTGCTTTGGATCCTTGAAGGGTGTCTAAAAGTATCCCAAAGACAAGAACTCAGACAATGACTTGGATCTGTGTGTTTCTGTTTCCTATGATCTGTTCTTGGGTCAGACTGTGCCTCATTCAAGCACGTACAATATATATCATGAAGTATATGATAAAAAGGGTGAATGATTCTCTTTATGCTGTTGTTCCCCACCTAACACGTGGATATAGCTGAATTTGCTACTCTGACAAAGGAGGGTGCAGTGGGGTAAGGATGTAGCAAGGATCCCATTACTCCTCTCTCTGTCCCTTCATTCCTGTATGCTCTGTCAGATTTGCTTGGGTGCAGTGAGGAGGACCCAAGGTCACTCTGCCAAAGAGCTGGGCAGATGCTTTTCCAGCACAGCCAGCAGCCCCTGGTGGGACCGAGTGCTGCCACTCTGCATGGTCAGTGTAACTACAGAGCCACAATACAGATGTGCAGGGCAGCCAGTGCCACCACTGAGATGTGATGGCAGCACTGTTCAGCTGGGGATGTGCGCAGTTTTTGTATCTGGGGGAATTTTATGCCTTCTTTTCATACCTCTGGTGCTGGAGAGCAGATGGCAGGTTGGCATGGGCTTTGGTGTGTCTCAGCGAGGTATTTCCTTTTGTTCTTTTGCAGAGGTGCTAAAGCAGCATGTTCAGGTTCCTGCACTGGATTCTGCCAGTGTCTCTTCTCATGCCACTGGGAATTCATTATGATTTAACCTTGAACCTGAAAGCTTTTCTTCTAGCTCAAAGACTCAAATACTCCTAACTGAAAAATCTGCCACTTTCAATTCATCTGAGAAAGAACTAAAGCAATCACACAAGTTCACTTTTCTCTGCTAGGTAATAAGTACAAGTGAATTGATGCAGGCAGGTTTCTCTCAGTGAAGGAGAGTGCTCTAGAGGGCAGGCTTTCCCTGTGTTGGGGAGAAGCATTTCAGCTAAGCCCAAATTCAGTCAGCCCAAATAGCATTTTGACTACTTAGCTTTCTTTGTATTCATAAATCAGACAAGTCAATAATTGTTTAAAATGTGAAGGCTTTCATTTGGTGGCATTACATGTGAAGTAAAGGCAGCATTAAATTAAAGATGCTACTGTGGTGAGGTCATAGTGTCTCTCTGAATATGCAAGTCACCCTTTCAGGGATAAGGGCTTTTTTTCCCGCTGGTATTAAGTAGGTTTTGTGTTGAAAATTAATAAGGGTTGGCATCTAAAAATGCAGTTATTTTAAGGTTTCTTGCTGAGCCTTTTGCAGTTTCAGAGAATGCAATATTTTAAGAGCATGTGTTGCTCTTTCATGAAAGCACTGGTAAAGGATTTGCTGGGAGATCTCTGATGGTCCCATCAGCAGTGGTATTGGTCAGTGGTTCTTGTCTCTGTTGGTGGTGAAAAAGTCTGTGGTGAAATAACATTGTCTTATCACACAATGCCTAGGTTAGTGTTTCTATGGCTGCACACTTACAGACTGACAGATGGCCAGGAGGATTTAAAAAATCTTTAATTATTGATGTTTGTAATGAAAATATCAATGTGGTCTGAAATGGTATAACTATGCTGTGATCAATGGAATTGGTATGGTCTACCTTTCCTGAGGATCTGCTCTGACCTGCTGTGGGCATCAGCCTGGTGTCACAACCTGTGTGTGCAATGCACAAGGACTCACCAAGAACTGAGGTTAGCAGCACTCTGGTGTAGTGCAGAAGGGCATTTCTTCTCCTGGCTTATGGAGCTGCTGATCCACTTCTGCTCGGTTCTGCAGTAAACTGAGATGTGCTAACATGCTCTCAGTTGCCAAAACGAGTGTCTTGAGTAAGTGATTCTGGAAAAAGGAGTCTACAAAAAGACAAAAGGAAGCTGACTTTATTCAGTGTTGTATGATTCTGGGTGGCCTTTTTTTTAATGTTTTAGCTATAAAAACGAAGGGGGGAAAAAGCTGAGAGAAAAAGGATAACAAAAACTCTAGATTGTTGAATAAAGTCCTCTCTTTCTTTTCTTTGCTTCTGGGCTGGTCAGTAAGGGTAGAGAAATAATCACTCTACTTGTGGCTATGTTTTTCAACTGAATGAGAAGGCTGAGATCTGTAAAAAGAAGTTGCGAGCCAGTGTATAATTTAAATATCAGTTTGAAGTGTCTGTCTCCTAATTATGGTGGGTTTGATTTTTTTTTTCCTCTCATTTTTTTTTTCCCCAGACCTTTACAGCTCACCTTTTAAGGCATTCACAGTCTTTGGACATAAGGTGAAATGATTAATAGTCTGTATTGATTTTTCAAAATAAGGAGATACAGTAGCATGAAGCAGGGAATAGCAGACCTAAATTTTCCATTATGTTTTCACTCTTGGAGAGAGTGCTTGGAAATGACTACTGCAATGGAATGTCAGAGAGTTTTTGAATATTAACAGTCTTTTCTTGTGTTTCTTTTAAGGCTGATAAATGCTTTCATTTACATTTTTTCTCTCCTGCTAAATTCTTGTTTCTCTGATCACATTGAATTGGACTTTAAAGCAGTGTCAGAGGAAATAGATTAGTTGTCTGTCTGTCTGGACATGATTATCAAATGAACTGTACATTAAAATGGTGGAGCAATGGGGCATGCAGACAGAAAAAATCATTTTTAGAGGATCTATGAAATTTAGAAAGCCAATTACTATCCTGCCAATGGAGAATTTTTCACTAAACATGTCCTAGTAAGTTTAAATGCCTATTAATTAATGTTTAACTGGTTCTTAATGGCAGCGAAGTCTAGTGACAGTATGACTTCCACATAAAAATTAGTCTGACGTTGGCTCTGTGGAACAGGGAGATACATCACTGTTAATATGGTAGCCCATTTATTACCCTGGTGTCTTAATTCAGCTGCATTCAAGGGCAGTGAATTGAGAATATCATAATCAGTTTGGGTAGGAACATAAATTAGAGGTATGTCACCCTGGTGGCTGTGCCCCAGTCTGAAGATCAGCGAGGAAAGCCAGGGGAGCCATGTGACAGTGCTGACCCTGAGTGCCTGCAGGCATAACCTGCTGTGAGCAGACCCTGGCCCTGGGCTGCAGAAATGCTGCTCACTTCCTCTGGGGTTACATGAGACACCTGAAACACCCTCCACTGAAATCTCTTACAGTTCTGCTTGGAGCAAAACTGTGTGCTGAATTTTTCTCCATCTGACCCATCTTTGTTGCAGTCAAGGTTGTCAGTGAACCACTTAGTGCTCTTAATGCTTCCAGTCCTACCACAGACCTAAATTCCTGTCTTTGTCCCAGTCCAACCTGCCCACACCTTTCCAAATGAAGTCTCTGTTGCTAGTTAGGGGAGCTTTGCCTTTGAGAGTCCTGAGTACCACCAACAGGAATGGGGGAACAGAGCTGAATTCAAATAGACCATCTTGCCGTAGGAGTAGGAGAGCAAACAAAACACAAAGCTGACCTCCAGCAGCCATGTCTTTGTAAGGCATAAAATGCAAACTTAGTGGGCCGTGCAGTGTGTTCAGATGTATGCAAAGATAATACATATCTCTGAATACAAGCTGACTTTTTCAGTGCTGCAGTAATTTATAGGACAGTCTCTGCCCTCTAGTATGAATCAGGAAGGAATTTGGTCAGTACACTGTTTTAAAAATGAACTGTGGGATAATTTGGGCTGTTGGTTGGAGATTTTTCTTGCCTCAGGTATTTCAACTTCTAAACTCTAGCATGTTACTTCAGAGGTACTGATGATCTGGCATTTTGGCCTAGTCAGAATGATTTTCCGCTCTTGACCTGACATCTGGAATTTCCAGTTATTTTTCTTTCTAAGCTGATGAGTTATGAGGAGGACCAGAAAGAATGAAACTCTTGATCTCCTCTTGTGTGGTGGGAGGCAGAGTACCAAAACTTCCAAATAATGAGCTCCTTGCAAAATCCAATCCTATTCTGCCTTAACCTTGGAATTTCTATAGAGTTGAGGATCTTAAAGGAAATTTTGCTCCAATGAACTGCTGTCCCTGTAGCTGTCAGTGAGCGATGGCAACAAGTTATCACCACCCTCCTTTTGCAGCAGGTCCCATGGCGTGGGCACGCATGCACAGGCACGGGAATGGAGCAGGAGCCACATCAGGAGGGAAGACTCGCAAATACCTGTGTTAATTCTGCCAGGAAGTCTCTGAAGATTTCAAGATAATGCAGAGATATAAACACAGCTTTTGCTTCCTTGGCTTAGAAATGGAGCCAGTGTGAAGGCTAGTCTTACAGGCACTACCCTACTCCTTTATCCACAGCCAGTTTTGAGCCAAATGCTCTGAAACTCCTGAAAGGCTGTGCAAGTTTTTGAGGGGGGGGGTGCGTGTGTCTCAGTGTTGTGCCAGCAGGTTCCACATGGTGCTCTTCTTTTGCTGTCCCATTGGTTTCTGAGTGCTGTAGTTAGTTTCTTAATACGGTGTTAATGACTTGGAGTCTGAGAGGTAAAGCCTGGATGTTATGTGGAACTTTGTGCCTTAGCAGAAACTAGGACCTTGTGTATTTCATGTTTCCAGGAGTGATTCCGGTCTCTTCTCCATTTCTCTAGTTGTCTTCTGCTCCTGTGGTACGAGGAGGAAACCCAGCATCAAGAGCTTCAGCGAGTGATCTTGCTACTGTTTCCCCCATGTTTGAAAAGGGACGTGGTAACTGCATCTGTACATCAACTGTCAAAAATAGTCAACAACAAATTTATTTCAAGTTTCCCCCACTTTTTTCATGTGGGGCTCTGATTGTTAAATAACAGAGCAAGAATGAGTGCCTCCGTATAAAATTGAATTTGACTGCAAAAGATGAATTGTTCATGTAAATTATTGTAGAATCGTATTGAGCACCTTTGATTCAAAGTACGGGGCATGGATGCTTGAAATATGACTAATAAATAGTTCAGTGAAAGAGAAAGTTGAGGACTTCAGTATTACTAGTGTAGTGTTCTGGAAAAGATGTTCAGAAGATGAAGCTTAACAGTCTGTGAAATCTTTTTTCTTTTAACTTTTAGAAAGGTTGCCCTTAAACCTTTACTTCTGAGAGAGACAAAATGGTTTAGATTGAAAAAAGATGCACCTGATTTTTCCCTCCAAACATGAAATAAACACAATTTAGCTTTTTCCTTGCCGTGATATTTCCCCCCCTCTTATAGTTTGCATTTTAGTCTTGGTCTCATGTGAGACATTTCTTCAGTTTGCATAATTTACCTTTATTCAGTATTGCCAAAGAGAAGATGTTGAGAATTCAAAAGTCAGTTCTGAATGACTCTAATAGGCTCTACAAATTGAAGTTTTAAGTAAAATGAATAGTAAGTTTGTGTTCCCTGCCAGTTTACTCATGTTACATCAGTGTGTTTCTTCTGGCATGTACAGGTTCTACTCAGGTAAGTTCTAGCAAAAGCTCAAAATCTCATGCACTCTCTTAACTCCAGTACTGGGGCTTTACCATGGACCTTAGTATAATAAAGATTCTCTTTAAGTAGTAAAAGTTTACAACGCTGTCAATAGTTTATAAAATATACTGACAGTCTGGGTCTGCATGCATATGAGAAGTATGTTCTCATTAGAGAACTGCAGTTTGTCTTGTTCTAGAAAATGAAAAGAAGAAATTATAGAAAGAAGGGAGCGAAACTATTTGTTTCCAAATACTTTCAAATATGGGGAGAATACACAGTGTCGAGGAAGAAACAATTTGTTTAAATGTTTTTTGGCACAGATCTCTCTTGCTTCCACAGTTGGTGAGCTCTGCACAAGCAGCTACTGAACTCGGCCCAGGAGCTGAGAAGGCACAGGTGTGGCTGGGAGCTCACTGTGTGTGGAGGGTGACTGTGGGGCCACCAGTACCCTCGGGGCTGTTCTCTGCTGTCAGGAATGGGCTCAGCCTGGGCAGCCCGAGAGTGGGTGTAATTAACTGTCAGAGTGTAATTAACTGCGACATGTGCTGTCCAGGTGAGAAAGGAAGGCAAAATTTTTGGAAATCTTATCTAGTGGGATTATATCTTGCCATTTAAGATTCAAAGAAATATTATTCTGTGCAGCTAAAATTAAGTTTTTCTTTAGCTCTGCCGTGGACTGCATTAATGTGATATCACAAGGATGCTGGAGCTGAGCATGAGGGTATTCATCCAACTGTACTGCAAAGCCATCACTGCAGTGCTCCTACAAACAGTACGTCTCTGGTATTTTGTCAGTTCTTATTAACAAATACCAGAATGGAAACTGATGATCAGTCTTAATAAAAGAAATGATTGTGCAATTTACATCAAGGCAGTTTTAATAAAATACCTAATCCTTAAATGTGCATAATTAGATTTACATATTCACATCACTGCAATTAGAAGTTGGTATTTAAAGGGCATGCTTCCCGTTTCATGTGCTTTTAATCACTCTTCTCAAGTTTGCTTTTTCAAATTGCAGCGTTAAGGTAAACACAGTCATTTGTTTTTTTCCCCCAGGCATGTAGTTTTTTTTCCTCTGGAATGAAATTTATATATTTGGTTTGGCTTGTGCTAATCTGCAAAACAGATAAATAAATAAAGAGGTAATCCCATTCATCACTGAAGATTTTCAAACCTTTTAAGCAATGTGGTAGCAAACAATTTTTTTTCAAGTGTTGAAATGTTCTGGTAACAGTAACCCTGTGAATAGGGTTTAAGCTTCTGCTCTTCCCAGCCATGTGTCTTTGGTCCCTAAACCAAAGACCTTGCTACTCTAACAGATAAAGAATGTGGACTACAAACTGCCTGTTCAGTTTCTGACCCTGCACAGGCTTCCCTAACCCCTTTGGCCAAATTGACGGGAGTGGTTCTGTGAATGGCACTTGCAAAGTCAGTGGGGATTACTGCAAAAATCTGTGGGAAGTGTGCCTGTGGTTCTGATCCCACCACAGCCTTGCAGGGGAAGGTGCAGTCGCAATCCCTCCTGCATAGTGAGCTGTGCTGTGTGTGCTGTCACAGCAGCCTGGGCCCGGCCTTGGGACACAAGCCCATGGCTTGGAAGGAAGGTTCCTCTGAGCAGATAACCTCCTCCATCTGCGTCTCAGCATTCTGCCAGGAGACTTAATCCACCCATTGCCCTTGGTGTGTCACGCTTCCCTCTGCCTCTCACAACACTGCTTTTTCCTGAAGGCACCATACACCCTACACTGTTGCCTTTCTGCAGGAATGGGTTTGCAGTGCTGCTGATGTTGGATGGGAAAAGTTTATTTTCCATTTGAAGTAGCTCTATTCATAGGTCTTCTTAGGAGGGTTGCTGCTTCAGAGCCCTGAACTTTTTTAGATTATGTAAAGACGACTTGACATTATATAGAGGCTCAAAAAAAAAAAAAAAAAAAAGGTTTAGCTAGCGACTAGGATGACATTAATAATTCAGCACATTGAAATGGAAGATGAAAATCAGACAGGCAGTAAGTTAATGCTTATGTTCTGCTGACCGTACATGTTTTAGTATGAAATGCTTTCTCATCCACTGGCAGAAATGCTAATGGTATAGTAACCCTGTGGTCCAGCTGCCCTTCTTTCACTCTGGCAACCACTGGGGGTAGGTTTTTCTGTCTATTTAGGAGTATGTAGAAAACGGTGTTTGTTTTACCTATGGCAGTAGAAATAAACTGCATTTTCATTTTTAATTTTTCTTTTTCATTCTAGTCCTCCCTTCTGATCTCCTGACTTAACTTCTTGTTCCCTGCATTTAAAAGGATGTCAACCTTTCTTTATTACTATTTCCCTCCCTGTCTTTTTTCCTTTCTCTTTCTTCTTCTATCCACTTTTCGTTTTTCCTTTTTTCCCCTTGGTTTGTTTTTCCTTTTTTTCCTGTTCTTCCTTTTTTATTTTCTCTTTTTGACCGTGTCCATTTTTACGTCTTATTTTTCCCTTTTATCCTTTCCTCCTTTTTATCTTTTCCCTTTTTTTATCTCTTTTCTTCTTTCTCATCCCTTTGTCTTCTCTAGTAAGCGATGCACAATCTTTGGCCAGCTGAGGACCAGGTAGTCTGTTGTGCAGACATTGAAAGGTTCTTCAGCATCTTGGCATGTGTCTGAAACCACAGCCTGTGGCTGGTAGATGGAGAATAGGAGGCTGAAAGAGCTGCCCGGGTCCTTCAGAGAGCTGTGGGTGGGTGAGAGGCACCCTACAGACCCTGACTCAGAGCTTTGCTCTCAGGCCTTGGTAGGGATGATTTATCTTTTATGATCCTGAGGGCAGTTTGAAGCAATGCAGATCAAACTTCCCCCATTCCAGACCTGTAGCAACAGTCATAAATTCTGTGGTTAAAATTATCCAGAACTCTCAGTTTCATCTCTGTCTGGTATGTAAAGCTAAGCAGAGAGAAAGTGGTTCAGATTAAATTCTTTTTTTTCTGTTGTCACATGCTTAGCTGGGGAATCACCTTTCCCCTTTTGACATCTTGTTTTGCTGCTGTATACAGAGTGAGAAGCAATTTGGTGACCTTGCAGTCACCAAGGAAATGATGACTGCAGGAAAGTGGGAGAATGAGTTTAGGAAGAACTAGTACTGCTGTGGGAAAACTATGATGGCCCTTAATTGCATTTATCTGTGGAGGCAGATAACAGACTGGCTTATGGCATCTTCTGTGGTTATCAGTGCTCCTGCTGCCCCAGTCTTACCCCACTGACCACTGGGGCAATGGCCATTTCCCTTCCAGATGGGAAGAGAGTGCTGTCAATGTGAATGTAGAGGGAACCACTCTGATTTATTCCATCCCACATATGCTGGTTAACTGCACCAGTATCTGTGATGTTTTTTGATCATTGCCTTGGCAAAGGGGAAAGGCAAGGATTTGTGGCTTTCGGATATGTGGTTGCAAAGCTTCACAGGACATACTGGAAGTGGTGGGGAAAAAGAGGGCAGTGTGGTCTTAGCTGCAGCTTACAGTGTCTTCAAGAAATGATAATCTCTGGGGAACAGCTTGGCTGTCACTCCTTGAAGAACATGAGGATGAGTTACTTCCTACCAAACTGAGCATCTGTAGTGCTTTTCCATGGCTTTGTCCCTTTTGCCTTATAAGCAGTGAAGAGAAAACAGATTTCGTAATTGACTGAGGACCAGTTTTTGCTTTAGTCTGAGTATGATTTCACAGCACACACTGGTACTCTGTGCTTAGTTTTTCATACGTGCTCAGTTCTGAATACAATATTCTGAAGAAGTGACTAACATCAAAGATGTTTCCAAAATCAGTATTTGTATAACATACCAGTGCAACTCTGCTGAAATGGTGCTGGCTATATGGCTTGGGATATGCACAGTTTAGAATCACCAACTAGCATGTAAGGTAGAGAATTGCAATTGAAAACTAAACGTGCTGTGTGAGGTGTTATATTTAATAGAAACGTGACTATTTCAATACCATTATTGTACCTCAAATGTCTGAAGTAAGATGAACAAGAGAGTGATCAATAACATGTTACTGGTATCCCCAGTATCACATTTCATAGATTGCCTTTCTTGAGCTGGATGACATCTGACGAGTTCGATCAGATCAAGCACGATGAATCTGATGTGCCTTAACTCAAATCATAATGAACTTCAGTCTCCATCACAGTGATATGAGAAGTCCGATACCCTTGGCAGCCCTCTGTTTACACCAGGGTTCCACAGTGGAACAAGCAGAGCACAAACACTCCAACTAGCAGCTGGCTCTTCCACTGCTGGGAAGTCACTGCATGCTTCTGGAGCAGTAAACTAGTGAGGAGTTAACACTGGTGCCTGAACTTTGGAGGATGCAGCTAACTAATTTATTCCTGCTGATTTTTGTTACTGCCAAGCACCTTCTACATATAGTTTTACCTGACTGTTTTTGCTGCTGATGGGCAGAAGTCTCTAGTCCCTGTTCCTCACCACTGGCTTGGTGTCAGAATGATCAGGGCCTTGTAAGTGGTTATCACCACTTTAGAGGAATGCTAAAATGCAAGGACAGGACATATCAGTCATCATCACAAGTCAAATTCATTAAAGAGGAAGAAATGTTTTAAATAAAAACTTTCATGCCAAAAGAGCAATAACAGGTAAAAGTGTTCATGTAATTTATTCAGAGAATTTTGTGATAACTGTCAAGTTATTCAACAGCTTTCTCTCATTATCATTTGCTTCATGTACCTTGACTTGGCAAAGCCTTTAGGAAGACATTTAATCAGAAGTATGCAAATGGTCCTGCTAGCTTCAACAGGAAATCAGCACTTAGGAATAGCAAATCTTAGATATTTTCTTAAATGTTGAGACATATTGGTACTAGATGAGTTATGCAGTCTTCTTTTTTTTTCTTTCTTTTTCTTTTTCCCTTGCAGTGCAGTGAGAGATTTTTTTCTGCAAGTTTTCAAATATTCCCTCAGCCAGGCTGTGCAAATCATTCCACAGACACTGCTACTGGGTGACCTGAACAAAAAATGTTTCTGGTTCCATATTAAAACATAAATCCTAGGAAGTTAGCAAAGAAAGATTTTTTTTTTAATTGAATAAATGTTTTTATTAATTGCCAAATAATGTTTTAAAAGCGGAATGTGCTAAACCTGGTCCCAAAATGCCACTTTAAATTAAAAATTGAAGTGCTTCACTTAGAAAATGTCATAATATATATTTTTTTCTGACATGCCTATTGCCTGATCTAAGATTCAAAGGTTTTGGTTTCTCCAAACTGCCTTCCACAGAGAGCAAATTGTTTATGAGAAAAAGAATTTATCTTTCCTTGATTTTCCATGGTTTCTTCAATAGAGTTGGTCAAATGTTGCAAATACTAAGCAAGTGTCTTTGTTTCCTATCCATTCTGATGGAAAAGGACTATTCTTTAAAGAGGGGCATACAGGGTAGACACCCTAACCCTGGTTGTGTATATTTAGAGTAATTTGTGACTCATACTGTGTTTTTCCTTTCCATAAATGAAAGACTTGGCAGAAGAGACTAAAGGCTTAAATTTAAATACCCTGTTTTCTACCTCAGTTTTTGTACATCTGTGACTGGGCATAGATCTTCAGAAATGTTTATCAGGACAAATATTTTACAATGAAATTTAGGGGAAAATTAGACAATCTGATTCTGGGCTTAGAGTGTCTTTATGTCCATAATACAAACAGATTAGCTACAACACATGTAATGAAACAGCTTGGCCAAAGTCACACCATAAGAGAGGTGGAGAAGTGGAGAGCAGAAGCTCTTGTCCAGGCTCCTCCCTGTTTCCCCTGTGCAGGATTTTCCCTGGATTTGTTGCAGCTTGCAGGTGAAATACAATCAGTTCTGTGGGTTTTTTCTGCCTGTTTCTTTGCCTTTACCAGAGTGCAGCATGCAGGCCTGCAGAGCTGCAAGTGCTTCAATCCATTCCATTTCAGATATTACAGTGATCATATTTTTGATCATGGAACCATGGCAATGTTTTGAAATCACATGTGTGCCTTGTCTTTCATTACATCCATTTAGGTTCAGGATGCCTAGAGACAAATGATATGGAAAAAGGCCTCTCTGACACAGGTCCCTACTGGCACTGACTGTACAAGCAGGAAGACACCTAGACAGAAGATAAGAAAAGCCTCTTTTAAATTTTTAACTTCACTCATGTAAAGCCTAATGAGGTGATTTTAATTTATTTGGCTCCCAGCAATGGTATTTAAATGAACCACATAATTTGTTAAATGCTAACAAATATGCTTCAGGCTGTAAAGCTAATGTAATTTTTTGCTTCACTGGTAGCCTCGGAGGCGTTTGATTTCCCTTTGCCCAAACTTCAACTTCATCTGTAAGCAGACCATACCAGCAGGTTTGATCAAGGATTTCTGTTTGTTACATTTTAAAATATGGTATTTTAATTTCTTCTCTAGCCTACTGGACCCTTCCAAAGCCCTTGCTGCCTGTCCATCTGCCATTTCCAATGTTAGTCAGTGCAGGAGCACTGAGTGAGCTGTGCTGTCTGCTCTGCTCTTGTTCCATTAAATGTGTTGTCCTTGTGTATAATTCTGCTGCTTGGTTTATTTTCACATGGTGTTCAGCTTAGGCAGTGAAGGAGTTTCTGAGCGCTCTAAAACCCTCCTCTAATCATTTTGGCAAACAGAAGCGTATAGATTTTAGGACCTTACCACAGCTTTCATTGCATCCTGAATCTATAAATTTTCCGCCTCGTTTCTCAGCCTTGACCCTGTAATGTGTGAGACAGAGGAGGCAGCACGGAGTCCTCTGGGTGCATCACAAGCTAAATGCACACACCGTGTCATGCTTACAACCTTGCTCATGGAAGAGCATGGGGTATTTGAATACATAATGGGTTCTATGCATAATTGATTATTTCAGTCTATTTCACAAAGGTTGTGTGGTTCTTTTGGGGGAGGGAGGAAAGGGATTATTGTTGGTTATTTTCCAGATAAAATGATGAGTGAAGCTCCAGAGCTATTTTAACCATATGATACATGTAAAACTGGACTGAGGGGTACTTTGAATGATAGGGGTTTTTGTTGTGGTGAAAATTCTTTCATTGTCAAGCCACATAAATATTGGGAACTATATAATGACTGTAGTGTCAGAGATTTTGGTGGACATTTTAATAGCAAAGTAAATTGCTATTAGAAGCGAAACTGAAATGCTCTCTAGCTATAGAACACTGAAATGAAGATGCATTTGTGGAGATACTGGGAATGGTTATTGCGCAGCAAGACCAGTATTAAAAGAAGAAAGAAATCTTGATTGTAATAACTGTGTTCAGTGAAAGTAAAAAAGATAACATTAAAAACTTTCAGTTAATATACAGACTTAATGCAATGTTCTTGCAGGAATGTTTTTCCAGGAAGAAAGGGAAATATTCTTTTATTTCAGATAGGGGGAGGAAAAGCACTACTTGATTCACAATCTCCTGGAAGAACACTTATGTTCTCTGTCAAATATATGTAAATTAAACTGTATTTTAAATCTTTTCATGGGTCCTTCTGGATGGAACATGTCTCAAGGGCAATCCAAGGAAGGAGAACATTTGATAAGCACACATAGCTCCGGGCAAAGCTCTGTGCGTTCCCACAGAGCTGTGATGCCAGTGAGCTCTCCACTGTGCCACACATTTTTTTCCTTCTCCTTCAGGCTCTGAATCAAATCCTTTTGAAATCAGTGGGGCTCTGTCTGTAGACTTCAAAGAGCTCTGGATCAAGCACTGTAGAGGAAGTGCAGGTCAGGAAGTACTGATCTGAGCTTCATTTCCTTTTGCTTTCCTTTCCCCTTACTTTCCTTAATTTCAGAAAGGAACATGCTATATTCCATCTGTTCTCAAATGGTCCTGGGCCGTGAGCCACCAGAGCCTGGCACTGTGTCAGGGGGCTGTCAGAACAGGAAGGAGCACAGTTGTTCTGTTCTCCTGGCTCCTTTAGTGTCTGGTTCCTTCCGCCAGAGCTTCTTTTCCTTTCTCATGATATGATGCAATGGAAGAAAGTATCTGGCATCCTAATAATATTAGTTTTATGGTATTCTAATTTTCAGCTGTGAGTTGAGCATCAGATGCTTACATGATCTGTCTACCCACACACAATGTGTGTTTGTGTGTGCATATAAATTTATACTATACCATTGCTGTTATAATTTTTTGAGAACTTAAAAATTCTGTGGGTGGGTATCCATGTGAGTAAGAAAGAGATGATGTCCCCATCCTGCATACAGGGATAACATTATTGCGTAGCTCTTTTTCCATCTAATGGAAGTCCAAAAGGCTGCTTGGAATAGTTACTGAAAATTATGTCAGTTTTGGAGGCAAAATAATCCACATAGAATTCTTCCTTCTGAATGTATTTTTTTTCCCAGGCAGGCCCAGACAGGGACATGGCCATTTGAAAGCCAGGAAACAAATATTCTAACCCCTTCTTTCCCTGCTGCTTCCTTCCCAGTGTCCAGCTCCATGCCCTTTCCACTCTCTTCCCTTCTCTTAACTTTCTGATCATGGGTCACCCTTAACAGTGCTTGCATAGGGTCAGGGCAGGCTGGAGTAGCTGTGATTTAGGCATTAGATACTCTGAGGAGGAGGAGCGGAGCTGGAAGTGTGGCCAACCTTTTCTGAAGGGCAGTGCAGGAAGGTTGGATTTGACTTAAACTAAGCAACAGTAGTTTTCTGGAAACAGCATCTTCCTCTCTTCCAGCAGAACCCCTCTATTGCCAGCTATCAATGTCTACATTTGTGACCTTCCTGTAAGCACAGAAATTGTGCTTCAGGCAGATTTTTGCAGAACAAAACTCTTGTAATCCTCTCCTCTGGTAAAGAAAATACATTTTGTAGTGAAATGTTTTCTGAGCATGGAGTCTCCAATACCCTTCCCACCTCTTCTCTTTCCTTTCAAACCAGAAGGATGATTCCTAAGTGACACAACAAGATGCATTTTTCTAGCAATTTTACAGTTAGTAGTTCAATATATTTGTGAACTGAAAAGATAACTCTCCCTCCCCTTCCCTACCCCACAGGAAGTGCAACAAAAGCCTTATACAAAGTAATTAAAGCCTCTCATAGTATACGGCAGATGTAGTTTGAAGTTTGAAAGCAGATAAGCCAGGGAAATTTCACGTTAATCATGTAAACACCATTGCTTGTGGTGATCCTCCCTGCCTGCTGCTGCTGTCTGTGCTGGTTCCCAGTGTTGGAGCCCGTGCCCCTGGTCAGAGGTTCCTGTGGGTTCCTGTGCAGCCCAGCAGCAGCACTGACAGCCCGTGAGGGTGCCCGGGAAGGCACTGATGTGCGAGAAGGCTGCTGAGGTAACAGCTGGGTGAATCTGATGAGTCTGCAATTTATACTGCAGTTAGCTATGCTAGAAGACCAGGAGAGGCACTCATGTCTTTTGTGTGACCACTGGTGGGCTTTATTAACCATGAACTCCCTGAAAGGTTTTATATGTTCTGCCAAAAGGGAAAAGAAAGTGTGAACGAAAGCTGAACAGTAAAAGAAGCTGAATTGGGAAAAAATCCCCCAACTGCCTGTTCTTTGCTATTATCTGGGATAGTTTAGCCAACTGGAAGTTTGCCCAACAGGTAGCTGATAACAGTAACCTGGCGTGTTACAGATTTCCATGATGGCAGAGTGTGAGAGGATATGTGAACTGGCATTTTCCACCCCTGATATTTTATAGCTCCTTGAAAGAGGAGTTCGCTCATGAATTGCATCTCAAGCTAAAGACTGGGAAAGTTGGAGAACAGATCATCCATCTATGGAACTTGCTGTTCCTGCCCAGAGATCTGGAAGGAATAATGTAGGGCTTCTGTACCAGCTTTGTGCCATGGGAGTCTTACTCTGAGGACATAGATAGCAGGAATATGGTGTTTTTGTATACCAAGGTCTTTGCACTTGAGCTGCATTGTTTGTGGTTCTTTCCTTACATGTGTAGAGACTGAGACTCTGGAAACACTAGCAAAAAACATTATTGCAACAGAGCCACCTTAATGAAAGGAAGACACTGAACAAAAATCATAGACACAGATGCATTTATTTTTTATCTGGTATGAGCAGAGCAAAAATAATATTTTCAAATACGTTGTATTAAAATCTCATGGGAGGAAAACAACAAAAAGTCATAGATTAATCATGAAATAGTGGGGAAGAAAGCAAGTATACGGAATCCTTAGGTATATTTAATTTCATAAGCAGGTTTATATTCTTATGTGAAACTCTGCTTCAAAGTTTTTTTGAAGCATTTGTATCAGAAGACATTGGCCTGGAGTAATAATGTGAAAGAAATAAGATGAAAGAAAGCTTTGAAAGAACTGGTATTGTCTCTTTTCCAAAAGGAAAGCTTAACATTAGTGTTCTCAATAGAATTACAAGCCAGAAACACAAAGTATATGGGTCTGATTCTGCTGCCTGCACCTGGTGTTCCTACTTGTACCTGCTGAGAGCAGGTTCCAATGGGGAATTCCCTTACCATCATCTCCTACACTGGGAGTCTGTCTTAAATTAAAGTGTGAGTAAACCTTATAAGGCAATGGGCTATGAGGAGAAGCAAATACAGTGGATTTATGTTTAATGCAAGTTAAATATCCTGATTCAGAATCTTAGTGTTACAGCCACAGTGAGACTGAAGTCTACTTGAAGAGAACAGGAGGATCCTCAGCACTCACTTGTTATTTAAAGGCCATCCTCTGCCGTGCCTCCTTAGTGATTTCAGGGCAGCCACTCCCGCCATTCCCAGAAGAGAGGGGTGATGTAGATGGATCATTCGAGTCCCTGGAGTGCTCAGTCAGACCCTTCAGGAGAAAACCTCTCTTGCATTATGAAAACGATGCCTTTCTGCATTAGGCAGTGACTGAGAAAGACAATGATTGCAGGAGCACTCCTGTCCCTTAGGATCCTTCTCTCTCCTATTAATATCAGTTAGGTGCAGGTGGCACAGCCACTGCTCTTTGAATACCAGCTCCCAACAGGCATCTGACATCATACTAGGATTAAATCCTTTAAAAAGTGCCATTGTTACTAGTTTGGAGGCAGAATTTTACATTTGGACTGTATGCATAACATATATATTCAAATTGAATTGCCTTTTATCACATCCTTTTAAGCTCTCTACCAATAGGTAGTTTAGGACATGGGTATGATAAAATGATCAAAGAAAAGTGTAGCATGCTGAATTTAAATAGAAACTTCTGCATTATAGTGTAGAATTTGCCTTACGAGTTACATGTAGAACTGCATGTCATTTAGTAAATAAAATATTGGGGTTTTAATGTGAATTTTCACTGTTGGTCAATTACAGCAGGAGGAACAGCAGTGTACGAGACTTTAATCACAGTAAGAGCTTCCTTCTTCCCCTGGCCAGTGGAGTCCATTATCCTTTAAGTGCATTCCCTTATTCTGGCCTTCCCTGTTTCTTCTTACACGTGTGTCACTGCTGAAACAAGACTCAAAATGCTCTAGAGATTAATCAACCAAACCTTTCTTATCTATATTTTCTTTAAAGAGCTGTCGTGTAAAAATGTTTTTACCTCTGTCAGCTCTCTTCACAAACAATATAATACAATTTATTTTCATTCTATTAGCGGATTTGGACTGTCATCTAAGTTAAGCCTTTCAGTAAATCAAATTTAATATTTAGTACCTTACCTTACTATCTGCAAGCTAAAGGTCTTCCTTTTGTTTTTATGTCAATATATCTGGCTTATACAGGCCTTTTAAATGATTCACAGCATATCTTAAAAAGCCTCTTAAACAGAAAATAATAATAATAAACCAAATGCAGTTTTCATTGATGGAGATTACCAGCTGTTTTCAATGAAAATGCTGAAACAATGAAGGGCTATGAAAGATGTAAAATAAAAGGATTACCTAATTATCTGTATGCATATGAAATTGTACCAGCAGGTTTGCAGATGAAGCAAACAAAACTGCTGTTTTCTGCTCATGTGGAATTATGTGGGTACTGCAGTTTACCTTCTTTTATTTTATCAGGGGCTGAATTGGAGCCATCTGCAGTTCTGCTATAAAGGCATGAGAGAGAGACTGTGAGAGCTCTATTTTCACATCCCTTTGATACGAAAATGGAATTCTTTGATAGAAAAAAATAGGGAAAAAGGAATAATTCTGAGAGGAAAGAGAAGATTGATCAGGGAATTTGATTAACACTTGGACAAGCAATTTTAAATTCTGGATTTTCAGTGAGAGGTAGAACTGCTCAGAACTTGAGAGAGCCCATCTGAGCTGAGGCTTTTGTTTAAGAGGTTTGAGAAAACGCCCCCACAAAACAAACTGTGGGTAGATAGCTGCAGTAGAAGGGGAGGAAATGGAAGGGCCAGTTATCTCAGCTGAAACAAAGATTATGCAACAGCATCGATTCATTCCCCAAAGAAGCCCTGTCATTTGTCCACTTGCATTGTGCATCTAAATGGGTGAAGGAACATGGATGAAGTTAGCTTTTGTATCTCTGGGCACTTCAAATGCAGTTGTGCCATTAATTTAAGCCTGATGGTTTAATTCTAATTCCCAGATTATGGAATTTTATATTTGGTGGGGAAAAAATGCAATTCTGAGCATGAGGTTTTTTGTTGTTTTTAAAGGTAAAAATAAGGGTTTTTCTATACTTGTAAGGCATAAGAAGGAAATCCCCCCATAGCAGAGGTGTGAACCATTACAAAATATCTCATGTGACAGAGCCCACAACACAATGTTCAGCCACTGCCTTATTCCTGGGTCCTTGGCACCATGTGAAACCAAAAGGCCAAAGAGATAGTTTGGGCTACCCCTCAGGGACTCCAGGCTCTGCTGGAGCTTTCCTGAAGTTCTGATGCTGTTACATGGTAGAAAAGTGCCTTTACGAAATAATGTCTTGACTCAGGATTTAAATCTAGAGAGAATAAATGACAGACAGGAGGGATTAATGTCCTGCATACTATAGCTGGTTCTCACAGCGTCAGGCAGCATAGCTACAGCATGGTGACAATGTTTCTCAAGACCGAGTTGAGGGAGAGCATGACAGGTAATATAAGAAACCTGCATAATCAGAGATATTGATAGAACCCAGCAGGATTCACCAGTAGGCTTCCTTCTGTGTAGGATGTGATAAAACTGCATTTTTAAATCAGCAAGGGATTCTCATGGAATAAATATCCCCATTTTTTCTTCTGTAGTTTAGCTCTGTTATTCAGGGCTGATCTCAAACAACACACCTGCCAAAATTTATTCTAGAATACAGGGGGTTGTCATGACTTGCACCTACTTTAACTGGGGATAGTTCAGAAGCAATGATGTCCCACCGTGTTTCTGTGTGTGGGGAGCTATTTGTTATTCGCTGTCGTAATGCAGATGCCAGCAAAGCTCAGATCAGCAGATAAGTGTTTTAAATAGGGTATCCAGTAGGTGTGAACCAAAGACTTCCATAAATATTCAAGCAAATGATGCTTCCCTTGAAGCCTGTGGTTAAATCTGCCAAACCCTGTAGCTTCGACAGTTTGGCTCCGTATGAACCTTGAGATCTCTTGGTATTCTGTAAAATCAGCAAATTATTTAAAGGACTCTTTTAATATTAAACCATGATATTCCATGAAGAAAATATGATTGAATTGTCCTTATTAGTCCATATTTTGTTAGGCCAAAGAAAAAGAAAAGGTTTAAGAGAGAAAGAGGAGCGCAGAGAAAGAAGGAGGAACAAGAGGGGCACATCAGAAATGCAAATATTTAAACAGCTACAGAATAGAAAAATAATTGCTTATTATTCATGTCTGAGGTGAATATAGGAAGAAATTATACCCTTATGTTTGAGCAAAGGTGATTTACGTTAGTTATTAGGAACGATTTTCAAACTGCACATTTCTAAATCAGCTAAAATCCACAGCTGTCTCATTCCCATCCCAGAGAGGGAAGAGCGGGGAGAAATGTCTGCCAAGAGCAAGCTGTGTGTTTGCATGATCTCTGTGTCTCTTGTTCTCTCACTGTGGGGTTTTCCTTGGAATGAGGTGATGTGACTCATCAAGTGAATATTCAGTTAGAATGAAGGGTTCACAGAGTCTCTAATTCATCTGCCATCTATATTTTTATCTTTGCTATTATTTAGTTTATTCAGTGGAAGAGCTATACCATTATTTTCTGGTGCAGAAGAAACTCAGCTCAGAGTACATTGCCACATCAAACAGCTAAATGAGACTTTTGTAAGGAAATATGTCTGAACTGATGCAGCTTCTTGCTGCTCTTCTGGAAGTCTGAAAACAAATAGTTGAGGGAGAAAATAAAAGGAGAAGAGAAAATAGATGGAGTATTCAGTCTGGAGAGATGTTTTCCAGTATTTGGACACTTCTTTGTTTGAAAACCATTATGTTCTCTTTTTTTTGGGGGAAGGGAAGCTCTTTATGGGCTTTCTCTGCTAGTGATATCTCAGTCCTTCCTGGCAGTGTATCCATCATCAGGGGCTCCTGAGGAGCTCTGGACTGTTACCAGAAGTGCAGTGTCTTCCATGTCCTCCTCTAGTGCTGCAATCACAAGTAATATGTGTCATCACATGGAAACAAGACCTGTCTAAATGGAAACCCAAGTTTTCTTAACTGACTTAACAAAGTGGGACAGCTCTGTTTGCAGACCTTTTATTGAAGGAGTCTGAGTCATGAACCTTTTAGAAGATGTCTGGATTTTTTTTTCTATTTTTTACTTATGCCTTGTAACGTTACACTGCAGGAATGGTTTGCAATTGAACTTGCTTCTTGTATTTGAGGAGTACTATGTTTGCTAATTCATAACCATTCACACAAAATTCTGAGAAATATTTTCATGTTTGTAAGTAATAATATTTTTCAAATACTAATTGTTTTCACAAAACTGTAATGTCTGACAGGCATTGATGTTAAATATTCAGTGTTGACAGATCTGTAAGACATGAATGGTTTGCAGTTACAACATCTACCTACATTGGAATTTCTGTTCTGCATATTATCATAAACCTAAAGTCTTGAAAGTTTAAGGCTTGTTCTAGCAAGGAAGTGGAGATGCTCACATCTATGGTAACAGATTGACTACAGAAAACAAATTTTGAGAACAGGCTCTAAAGTAACTCATGAAAAATACCCACTAAGAAAAGCTCAATCTAGTAAAATAACCCCTTCCAGCAGTCATATCACAAGCGTTACTTTTATGTCCTTCTGCTGTAGTGTTCATTTTGTGCCATTCACACTGCTCACTGCTCACCCCTTTGGAGGGTAAAATCTCTCTGAGGCTGGAAGACTAATTATGAATTACTAAATTGTTCAAATCAAGCAACAACAAACACATCAGGAAATAAGCACAAGGAACTGCAAAATACTTTCAATTTGTTTTTTACTATAGTTATGTGGCTAAAATGATTTTTAATGGTACAGTACCACTGTTGTCCGTGATGTGCTCGAACAGTCAATCCCAGCCCTTTCTTAGGCTCAGAACTCCAGGACCTGGGGCTCTTCTTACTCTGAGACTTTCAACACAAGGTTTTCACACGTCTGTGCTTGACTTACAGAGCTCAGAGTGACCGAGGGGTTGGTTCAGCTGGTTTTAAAAATGCCTTTACATGCTGGGGCACAGAAGGGACTGTGCTTTGCTATAAAGGAGATCCTTTTGTTGGTGATGAGCGAGGCTGACAGCTGATGGGGAGCACGGGATGGTCATGGGTGCAGTGCTGAGGGAAGGGGATCACAGACCCCACTGAACAGCGCTGAGCAGGGCCAGGTAATGCCTGGGGATAACTGAGCAGCACCTGCAAGGCTGAACTCGGGTCTTACTGGGGAGTCTCTGGCTCACATCTGAGGCAAAAGGGGGTTTCTGCAGTAAGACAATAATTGATATGCAGATGAAATACAATCATCATACTGGTTTTAGGATGGCCTGTGTGGGAAGATAATTTCACAGAATTTTAGAAGGAAGTGATAGTTATAACATCAACGTCTATCTATTTTTGTTCTAGTTACAGCTCTTCCAAGTGTTTCTGTGAGAGAGCCAGATTGTTTGATCCTTTTGTGAGGGTGTGTGTTATTTTGTGTACTGCCTAGGATCTGGATCCTGCAAAAAGATCCGTACTGAGCTTTCTGCTGTATGATTAGGCCATTTTGGTTCTGTTAGGGCAGTTAGAAGCTAAACTGGAGCATTTTTAAGGGGCTTTTTAGTATGCTTTGACCTAAGAGACAGTCTCTTAAATCTGAAATTGGTCTTGGCTTGTGCTGCTGAAGACTTTGAGGCTGACTTTCAGTAGCGGTTCAGACCATGGCAGTGCTCTCTTAAATTGTATGACCAAAGCTCATGTTTATTAAATTAAATGTGAAATGCACTTAGAACCCATACCAAACTTAATTGTCTCTTTTATAATAGCAGCACTGCTACGGTAGTAAAGCAATTGATTTTCTTGTCTGGGTTAATATTGTTCTAGTTTATAGAAAAACAAAATAAATAATCTATTCAAAAAATCAAAGCAGTCTTAGAAGAAAATTCACCTTCAGATAAATACATAGTTTGCGAAGACTATTTAAAGTGCATAAATAGAGGGAAAATACCCAATTCACAAGAAAACAGAAACCTGTGGAAAACATTTGAAGACAGAGAGAACATTAAAGATATAAATGGAAATGTTGATTTTGTATGATACAAGTGTAACCATAAATGCAAAGGCAGATCAACCAAGGCTAATAATAAGAGCCATTTCCACATGGTTATTTAGGAAGCTCAACCCAAGAGTGGGCACTGCTTAATGCAAAGGATGCTGGGGCTTATCATGAAATAATTTTTCTCAAAGAACACAATTATTTTTTGTGAGTATGAGAAAAAGTGGAGTTTCAATTCCTGAATGACAATATATATGCTCTTAGACATATTCCAGCCTGCATTTTCAAACACTTCAAAGATAAATTGGGTTGTTTGGAAGATTTTCGAAAAGTGAATGTGTACATTTGTATCTAGTTGAATTCCAGCTGCTTATAAAAGGAGTCAAGAATATCGTTTGAAAATATGATTTATTTTACTGGAACATCAAGACATTTCTGGCAGATAAAATGGCTATTTCAGATAATAAGATAGTGCTAGACAAAATGTTGAAAATCATGCTAATAGCATAAACTTTCAGTTGGCAATATTTTTTGAGAACTTTTAGAAGTCTTTGTGAGTGGGTAGAAGAAATATGAACATATACAGGAGGAATTAAAAAAAATCTACCTTAAATCTACAACTACATAAAAAGGATAAATATTAGCAGACACAAAGGAGTCTCTTTAAGAGTGAAGTAGTGAAATGAAATGGTCAAATGTAGGATCATTGTGTGCTTTTGCAAATCTCTGCCAGGAGTATCACTACTACAAATCAGAACAAAAAGACTAAAGCAAAATACAGCAATGAATGTGGAGGATCTGTACACATAAAACTTGATTATTTAAGAAGTAAAGATGTTTTAGCAGTCCCTTGTAGAAAATAAAGCTATTTGTTTACCAGAAACATTTTTATTAGATCCTTTCAAATCCAAGGGACCTTCCAAAAGAAACAAGTAGGAAAAAACCCAGATACTTTGGAAAGTTTGGCTGAGTTAGGAATCAGAGTCACGGAGCTTGAGAAGTGCTGTTATTATTCATGGATGATAACTCAGCTGCTTGTAGATGATTAACTCCTGATAAATATCACAGTGATCCAGATGTGTAAATGAAGATGATTTAAGGAAGATGAGTGACCTTTCTGTTGAGTAGGTCAGTGAGCAACTGAGTTTAGATTGGCAACTTGTTTGGTTTTGTGTGTAGTGAAATGCCAAAGTACTAATGTGATGGAGAGAGTCCAAAGTGTTTTATGGTACTTTGTCCATAAGGTCATCCAGCCCTTACGTGCAGAGAGAAAGTATGTATAGAATAGCTCATTTAAGAAATGACTTTGTTTCTTTTGCTTCTGAAGGTGAACTGTGAAACCTAATCCAGTGTACTTATATTTTTTGGATAGCCTTACTTTGCTGTCTAGGCTAGATTTAAGCAGTGGTGAAGGGAAAAATTCCATGTATTTCAACAATGTCATAGCAGCAGCTTCAGCTAGACCAGCTCTCTTCAGCCTTTCTCAAGAAATGTCTTTACAAGAAGGGCATCTACTCCCACAGACTTCGGAATGTCATTTGCAAATTCTGTAATCCTCAGATAGCAAGTTCACAGATGTATTTTTCCCTGGAAGAACCTTTGTCTTGTGATCTCCTCTAAGAGATTTTGCTCTAGAAGCTGTGTCCAGGCAAATGGCAGAACTGTTATCAAATGGTTATCAAACCCTCCCAAGAGTATGTTAGTAAATTATTTGTGGGAAGGTAGCATGCAGAGAAAAGAGCCAAAGGACCCAAGGACAGACCTTCATCTAAGCCTTGGGCTTTGTATTTCCCTCACAGCTCCATCAGGCCCAACTGATTACAAACACTCTCATCTCTGGCTAAGCCAGAATTCACTTTTTTTCCCCAAAGAGCCAAAGTCTTCCGTCTTGGTCTCAAAGGTCAGGTTCTCATCTACTCTAACGTTCTGTGTATAATGAAGAAGTACAGAGTTTCCTACCGATAAATCTCCACTATCAAGGGCTTTGAACACCTTGGGCAGAGGAACAATTTCAAAGCTGTGGGTAGTTTGATGGGGTTTTTATTTTGAAAGGCACTGTCTGCCTTTCTGTGGGTTTTCAGTGAGCTGATGCAGATTCTGAAGTTCCTTTGAACCCTCTGAGCAAAAAACTACAACTATCAAATGAAAGAAGTAGATTCTATTTGTGAAGTACATGAGCATGAAGTATGAGTATGTGAGCCTCACCCATATGAATTTATTTTTTTATAAAAAGGTTTATTATATGGTAAGAGCAATGCAGGCCTGGACACAAGGGGGGAGTCTTCG
>JAWWEW010000166.1:175170-248938 GCA_035583185.1 Anabacerthia variegaticeps
TCCCACCATAATTCAGGTATTCCTTGATAAAGGGGTGACAAGGGGGATTTTAGGATTTAGTGTTTTGACAGATTCCCGATCGTAATTCAGGTATTCCTTGATAAAGGTTCAGGGAAACTGATGACCTTACAACAGTTGGTTTTATTGTTCTATGAGGGTGCAATCAAACCATTTGTTTCCCTACTGGCACGAATCATATACATACTTATTACAAGTATAATGGGCATTTACTGTGGTTCTTGCAGAAATGGGTTAAAAATACGAAAAATAGTGTTTCTTTTTTTTTTAATGCTGCTTTCTTCCCCCTCTCTCCTTGCTGGCATACTGCACATCTTTTGATAAACTTGTATAGCCTAGCACAGATGCTAGCAGATTTTCATGTGCTTTCATCATCTTTCTTGATGGAAAAGCCCTGTATTGATTTAAAGATCTGTCAGTGGAGGGAAACAGAGTCCCATTTCAAGTAAGAGCCAGCTAGCACATACATCATTGCTGTGTGTCCTGTGTTTAGCCATGCCAAAACACTGAGCAATAGCAGGACTTCAAAACACATCAAATAAAGTTCAGGGCATTCTAAAATCGAACCAGAAGAGGATCCACGACCAGTGGTGCCATGTTTAGACATTCACTCTGGGTACTTTGGAAAGCTTATTCTAAAACTAGTTGCCTTAGCTTCTTAAAAATAATGTATGTATTTGGAAAGCCAATTAGCTGAGTTAAGTTGAGGTTTTAAGCTTTTAAAAATCCTGTTATCCCTTGAGTCTGATAAGCCGTGAAATCACACGTAAGTTACCAATTAACCTCATCTGTTTTTTTAATGGGTAAAAAAAAAAAATCAGATATATTTGAATCCCATTCAAGCCAATTACCTTCCTTTCAAACAAATGAACTGAAGCTATTAATGGATTTGACTTTGCCCTAGGCTTTTAGCTACCAAATCCACCTCCCTTTGGTTGTTTCTCTACAAAATACCAAATATATAGTGTTTCCATATTGCTCTTATCGCATTTTCATGTGCTTTGGACCACACAGAAAAGATTACATAGTTTTGTATCAATTTATATAATCTTAATGAGAGGGTTGTAATAAATAGGAAATCTTTTGTGGAGTCCTGAGTCTTTAGTGAAATCATTACAGATAGAGATACTAAACACACTGCAAAAAATTGAAAAAGGTGCCTTTTTCAAGCTCTATTTGATTCCAAAACTATTGGATCTCATTCCATATGTGTTAATTGAGTGGGTGAAGGATTACAGGAAGAGGTTGGCATCCATGATGATGCTCTTAGTGAATGGAAGTTGTTACTATTGCCTGAGTTGACACAGGGCCAAGGATATAGGAGGAAGGTAGTAAAGGCAAAGCTTCCACAAAGTCTGGAACTGGTTCAGATTGATGTGTCATTCGATTTGAGTTGGCAGCAATTTGTTTCCCATTCCTTATTTAGACACATTTCAAGCTATCAGATCTCGACTTTCAGTTCTTGTGGCTGACTGACAACTCTCATGCACAAAGGAATGCTGCTTTTGCTCCAAAACACAGAACTCTACGGTCATCACTTGATAGGGGGAAGAGCTATTCTCAAATGTATTTTGCATATTTAGAAAAAAATTATACTTTGGAGGCAGATTTGCAATTAAACTGTCATGCATGCCATCTTATTTATAAATTGTATAGTAGAAAACATGATAAGCCAATTATGGTATTTAGTATGTTATTGTTGCAAGACTGCCATGTGACTCCTGTACTAGAGGCAGCATGAAGTAGGTTATTCCTCCATGATTGAGTATTTCAGGTTAATTAATCTGATGAACTATCAACAAATTAACTTTTGTGTCTGTCATTTCACATGAGACAAAGACACATTATCTTCCTGAATTAAAACTCTGCTTAGCAAGGGTACAGCTTGAAGGCAAATTGATGAAATAAACCATTTGTTGATGTTCAATTTATATATTCAATTGAATGTTGAAAAAAATTAGTTTGTTGTTGAATCTTGGAATATTAAAATATTTTAAGTAGCACACATTTAATCTTTGGCTAAACAATCCATTGTCTAATGTAGGGTCAAATTTTATCCTTTAATTTTCACATGGGCAAAGTAGCTTGGAGACTAAATAAACGAATGCAGCTGGACAAACCCAGAAGCAACTCTTCCCAGAACTACCTGACAAGGTAGGAAAGGAAACAATAATTACAAGCCAGTTTCTTCTAAAAGGCACCTGGTCTCCGCCTCAGTGTTTTACTGTACTTGGTTATTTGCTTTGGACAGTCTAACACAAGCTTTATCTTCTGCTTTCTGCTGTCAAAAGCCGATTAATTTCTTTCAGTGAGAGCTTGAGCCACTGTATTCCATGTGTTTGTCATCTCCACAATGCACTTTTGTAATTCATTCACCCTGCCTAGGCTTACTTAAGCTCAGAATGTAAGCCATAATTCACACATAGTGTGGTAAACCACATCCTCAGGCAGCAGCAGCATAGAAAGCCTATTATACAGGTGCTTTATCACATCTGCTGTACTGGGTTCTGAGAGGAAAAAACAATTCCTGTGATAGATTAAGTCTATCCCAATAAGGGCTTCATAAATCAGTGCTACAGAAAGCAGGGGTGTCTGTGGATGTCTGCTGACATCCAGGAGAGGCTCTAGTCTGGCAGATAATTTACAAAGGAAGAGAAATACCCTTAATGGAACTGAGAGAAAAGACCAATCAAGCGTAGGGAAATGGCTCTAGTAACCTCATTGCTGTGGGATTCACTCACTCATTCCTTCATCATGCCATTCCTCCAACAGCAAAAACAAAAGGAAACCCACAGCATGCTCAGAGAAGGAGGCTGAAATTCAGCTGGGAGAACTCACTGACTTTGGGGAGAAGTCACAAATCACTGTGAACCAGTTAAAGGCACAAGGAGGGACATGATAAATGTTGTTAGACTATTGTCAGAGTATTTTTGACCTTGAGGTTGATGTTTTGATGAAGGTTTGGCAGTATTATTCCTTTACTGGAATAGTTTTGTCCAGTTTTATGAGTAAGCATATCACTCAACTCATACCTGCAGCAGGAAGGATGTACCTCCCTAGTCTTTATTATTGAAGTGCAAAAAATTGTAACTCAGTGTGTGTGAATGACACTATAACTTTACAGACAAGGTTAGTAGCAGATTATCTGCCAAGATTCTGACAAGTAAGCAACTTCCAGAGGACAGATAAATCAATCTTCCAGAAGGTTATGATGATATAAGATCTATGCATGAGTGAGAACGGGAACATTAGAGAGCAACAAAGGTATGTGGGGTTCTTGCTGGGGGATGTCACTCATGCCTTGGCTCTGAGTATCCCCTTCTCCAGACCTGGCCCTCTGTTTTGGATGCCCTGGATGTGTTTAGAGCTAAAAGGTATAGAAGAGAATCCTGAGTAATCCTCTGTCCTGTGGGACAGGTTACACAACTGGATGCTATTTGAACTCTACTGACCAATTTCTTTTCAGTACGGAAGAGATACATATATATGCTGCACTGTCAACACATATTCTCATCTGAAACGTGTACATGTTAGATAATACTGCAGCAATAATACTTTGGATTTCCCCTGCATTAATCGATAATGAATAGATGAACTTTTCTTAGCTTCATTTAGCAAAGTAAGCATAAAGCTAGTAATTAACTTCAAGATAAGAAAATCAGACAATGCTGTATTATGTGAGCTCAAACCTATTGCAGAGAAACTTCTATACCCTGTTGGCATTCACAGTTCTAATCCCAGGTAACTGTTGTTTTGAAGTGGTAATTTATGTCCTCTCCTTCTTTCTGGCCTGAGAGATGGCAGTGAGTTTTCAGGTGCTGTCCCCCTCATGAGTGCCACATTGGTATTTTGCTCCTCAGTTACCTGTCTGTGTAGAATGGAATGCAGCTTTACCTGACAGAAACTTCCTGAAGTTCAGCAAAGGGAAAATGGCTGGGAAATGGCTTTGCAGGAAACAACATGTGGATCATGGTGGACACCAAGCTGAACATGAGCCAGCAAAGAAGCCCAAGAGCCTCCTGTGCTGCATTAGAAAGACCACAGGCACCAGGTTGAGGGAGGGGGGATCCTTTCCCTCTCCTTGGCCTTGATGAGCTCAGGTCTGGAGTGCTGCATCCTGTGCTGAGCTCCCCAATGTGGGAGATTCGTTGGCATTCTGGAAGAAACCCAACACAGGGGAACAAAGATGATAAAGAGTTTGGAGCATTGATCGGGCGAGGAGAGGCTGTGAGAGCTGGGATTGTCTCTTCCAGCCTCAACAATTCTGGGACCTGGATATAATGGGAAAAACCCTCACTGTAAGCACCACCCCGCAGAACTTGTGCTTTTATAGTAAGAGTAATGTCACAGTGCATATTTTGGAGTTCTGCTTTTCTCAAATAACCCTTTCACTCAGTTGCTTCCTCTCAAAAAGAATCCGTGGTGAAATTCTTGGTGATCACAGGGAGCATACGGTGACAGGAGTGGCTGTTTTGTCTGGGAACAGTCCTGTTGCTGTCATAACTGTGCTACTAGCCAAGATAGCTCTAACCCAATTTCTTGAGGTGTATTGCTCCTACTGCTTGATAACTGTGGACAGGTTGTTCGTTATTCATGGGATGTACTAAAAGAACTTGACAACCTGTCAGACTTACCCCCTGAGATGGTAGATCTCTAACATTCTCCGTTTATCCTAAACATGAATTATTTGTAAATTGTCTTCTTGTGAAAAGGAATGGTAATGCATGTGCACACAATTCTGAGATTTGGAGATTTACCAGAATTGCTGGGGATGACCAGTGAACTTGAATTTAAATTTAGCAGTTATTGCTTGCTGTACAGTTACCATCGTTAAACCATAGCACCATCATTATTACAGAACACCAGTTCTTTGTCACTGGTGTGTGTTGACATTCGTCTTTAAGTCTTTCTTTTTTTAATGAAAATATATTCAAGGATCTTCTCTTCCTTCTGACTTCACTTAGTATTTGTCACCTCTCTGCTCCTAAGGTATCTGTATCCTATGTTAGTATATTCAAACACAGACAAAACCTCCTTCTTTTCTCCAAGATATCGCTCTTGGATGATTTGGTGAATCCACTGGTGAATACCTTATAAATTTGGTCTGATACTGAGGTCTCCCTTCATGTAGCTTGAATATGATTTTGTACCTAAAGTTGCAGACGAGAATTTCGGTGGAGTTTCCAATGCAGGACTTAGGTGCAGACAGCCTTGGAGGACCTTGTCCAAAATTGCTTGCTTGTAGTTGCCCAGGATGTGTGGAAGGACTCCAAGCTCTAGAATGCTCTGCCTCCTTGTTAAACAACCTTTCCATTTCCAAGGGCAGTTTTTGAGGAAGTTGCAATATAAAATGCTGTCAGCACAAGCTGTAGTCTGTGTGATCATTTGGCTCTATTTTCAGTAAAGCCATCAGACTATCATTAGTGACAAGCATATGTCTTTTAATAAAATAATTGATTTTATAACTCTGGTGGAACGCTGGCATGGATATTATTCATATATCAAAATTGCTTGGATTGTGCCTTCAAATATTAAAACATCTTTGATACGATAAGTTATATATATCTCCTGTTTTAAGTGAGAAATTCTATCTGAAAAAAAATGAAAATACCCAGTAGCACAGACTGAGAGAGGACCTGCGCCTCCCCTCTTCTCCCAACCAGGAGAAGTGGGAGTCTTTGAACCAGCTCCAGTGATGTGTTTGCTGTGCAGGCATCAGTCTGTATTACAGTGAATTCAGAGCATGCTTCCTCTGCCTGTCCAGATTCTTCCCCTGAGAGCCGACTTGCGGCAGAGGGAGTGGGATGTAGCCCTGCAACCCGGCCTCATCTAAAGCAACATGGCTCTGGCTAGAACAGCCCTACCTTTGAAGAAGAATCCGCAAAGACTTTAAAACTATTTTATGTCTTCTGTTTGAAACTCACTGCTGATAAATATTTCTGTTTATGATTTAAGAAAATAGTCCTGTGGACTGTCACTGTGTTCCCACTCTTCTAGGTAATCACTTGCCTTAAGATACTGCTTTCAGAGCAAAGGAAAAATATCCAATATCTTATTTTTAAAGACCTGCAAAATTAACTCTTAGATTTCTGCTGAGCCTGGCACATTTCAGATGTCAAACTGTGAGAGAATGCTACAAATACTGTCTGAGTTACTTCCACTCGCTGAACTGGAATTACTGTGGAGTGCCTGTAAGAAAATAACCAGCTCTGTTGGAGCAAGATGCAGAGCTGCATTACTAGTGTTTCTGTAATACCCATCATGTATGCTGCTGGCATGCTGGAATAAATTGAGCTGGTTCATGCACAGATTTCCTTCTTAATGGAAAAAGTTTAATTAAGAATATCTGTGTTAATTTAAAGTAATTAAAGTTCCCTTAACATATTGTTGTAGATTTATTAGTACAGAAAAGCTTGTTACGTGTTCAAGCCTGCAAGCATGAATAGTGACGTGTGAGCCTGTGTTGTGCTTGCTTAGATGACATCAAAAACATGTCACAGGTATGAAACTTGACCAGCTTTTATGTTGATGGAGTTGACCTCTTTGTTGTTTCTTTACTGTTTTAATAATTGCAAGTTTTATTCCAAATAGAAAGAGGAAGAAAGGCTGAGAAAGCCAGCATTTCTGTGGAGTCCAGTGGGATTGTATTCATTTGGAATGCAGAACCAGGGAAACCAATGCCTCTTGGGCTTGTACTGCCAAGTTTCTCCTTCATATACAGGTACACCACAGCTTCAGTATTAATTGTTCATTATTTATAGTGGCTGCCTTCCAAATGTTTTCCTCTTAATCAGGGCACCACCACGTTATCAGCTGGGGATTTCTTTTGTTACGTTTAGCACTTTCAGGCTCTGACGTATCATGTAGAGAAATAATGTTCATAAGTAGACATTAGGAAAAACCTGTTAGTGACAGATAGCTTGGGGGAATTGTAAAGTCTCCAAGAAGGGATATCTGTGGGAACAGGTTAGACCAGCATCTGTCTGGGAGCATTTCCATGCCATCACTCCTGGGCTGGGTGGTGACAGGTACCAGATGACCTAATGCTTCCTTCCAGATCTTCTTCCCTCTCACAGTACGTGTGGTGCATTTTGTGTACTATTGAGCTTCAGGTTGCATCCAAAAGTTGAACTTTCTTGCAGTGGGGTTTGTATATTTATTTTTAACAGTGTGGCTGCACTTTGGTCAAGTTAAAAGTGTTATTCATGTTTTTAATGGAGGTGAATAGCTAAACAAAAAATTAATCTGATTTGTAAGTGCTGTAAAATTTGCTTTGTACCACTGAAGTCTAGACACTAATCCAAATTTCCCTCCTTGTAAGGACGTGAGCTAGTATTTCAAATGCTCCAAAGCATTCATTAAAGACAGTGCTAGGGGCAACTGGCTTTTCAGGTGAGTAGATAAGGGACGTGGGCGTTTCTGGAGGCTGACAGGCTACAGACACAAGCCACTTGCCTATGATTTTTAATGTGCTATCAGATGGGGTCTGAATAGATCCTTGAACTTTTTTGCAGTGACAAATTATGATATCCTTAGAAATTAAATGTGATGTTTAAGAAAGTTACTGAGTGTTAATGGATTTCTTCATTTGTTTTTTATATTCTGGGTTTCATTCTAGAGTAATTCAGGAAAACAACAGAGGAAGCTATAAACATTTTGTGAATATTAGGATGAAGTTCCAGAAGAACTAATGAGTATGTAATTTGAAACACATATTTGCATACAAATTTGAACATGATATTTCAAAGCTTGCAAACATCAAAGTGTATTAAAATGACAAGCTACCCAAGCTAATGTACAGTTTTTATTTTAAATTGGTGGAAGAATACAACATAAAGGTTTTACTTGTGAGATGGCTAATTATATCAGATTGCTCTAGGCGAAAGGCAACATCAAGTCATCATGACATACATTTGCTTTGCTTTTTTTCCTGTTATTGTATGCAATTTCTGTGTCCCTTGGGGGCCGGAGAAGCGAAACGTGTCAGGCATATTAAGATAATAGAGAGTCACAGCTTTCCATCTAGCAAATAACAGTGGCATCCCTTACTCCTACTTTGAACTCTAGGCAAATGCACATGTAGCGATCACCTTCATGTCATTCATGGGGAATAGCAAAAATGAGCTTGTCTCTGTCTTGCTAACCTGAAACTCAAGAGCTGCCCTGGCTACGAGTGACAGTGTGTGCCAGTCCCTGAGTGGAGGTGCTGTGCTCAGGGGAAGCCAGGGCAGGTATCACCTCTCTAACCACAGCACAGCCTGCACCAATGCTGCAGCACCACTGAGCCTCGGTCTGACCAAGGCTCACCCCCTGAACTCTTGTATTTGTCTACTCCAAGGGGAGAAATGGGGAGCCAAGCTGGATTCAGGGGTATCCTATTGTGGTCCTGCTGGGCTGATGCTGCTGCACTTGGCTTGAATGAACTTCCTGGCTCACGTCGCGCTAACTCAGGGTTTTCTGCACCGTATTTCATTACTACCTGCCACTTCCTTGGTATGTTCTGCTTTTTATCAGGGCTGTATTAAAGCCTTTGTTAGTAGAGTCCTCTCCTACTACCTCCACTTGGGAGCTAAAAAGGCTGTTACACGAGGCTTAGTGAAACATGCAAGTGCTGTATGAGATGAGTAGGTATCTAGTTCTTGACTGTCACATGGATGTGCAAAGTGTTTGCCTGTGTAGTTGCCAAGAGGTTAAAAAAAAGGGCTTGTGCAGAAAAGTAAAGAATAAATGGCAATGAGCTTTTAAAGGCAGTGAAGAATGTCAGACAGATTCCTCACATCTGCAGAGGACACCAGGTCATGGCAAGCGTTCTTATTAATGGGTGAATTTTCTGCTGTCTTTAAATGCAACTGCACCTGAGAGTTCAGCAGGTTTAGTGGTGTAATGCATGGCAGCAATTTAGCAGCACTGTAAGAAAAGCATGACTCGGTGCTCCTCTCTTGACTTGGATTCCAAACAGAAATATATCAGGGAGGTTCAGTACTGATACAGCAGGATTCCTCCATATTGACTCTGTCTACTTTCTGACCTTCGGCACTGAGGCTGTGAGGCCTCGTATATATAACGAGCTGGCACTTAGTGCTGAGAAACAGCCTGGCTGTGAAGGCTGCACAAGGCCAGCTCTTTCTGTACCCATCCAGTGAGAGGCAACAGGATGAAAGTGAAGCTCACAGCACAAAGTACTGCCACAAAAATCCCAGTGCAGCAAAGTGCCCTAAAGTGGACATATGATAAAGTGAGTGCTTGCTTGAATTTTATGAGCTAGTAGGACTTTGCCTGCATAGAAATGTTGTTGATTTTGAACTGCCTCCATTCCTGTCAGTGACATGTGAGGTTTATCAAGAGTAGAAGGCAGTTCCCTGTTGTTTTGCTCTAGCAGTTTTGCTGAGGGCTTTTGAACCCCATAGGGCTTCAGGAAACAAAATGTTAAGTATAGGGTTAAGCTCATATGTAAGGTTTAATTATGCCTAATTTCATCATAGAGCTAGAGTGAATCTAAATATGTATTTAGAGTTCAGGCCAGGTGAGGATGGCTACTCAAATCAAATCATGCTGCTTGTCCTTGAATTAGAAGAAACTAGTAGCAGGAATTGTGTAAGGTAGGGTTTGCAGGGTAGGACTTAATACCCTTCAAAGCTTTTCATGGGGTTATGCTTAAACAAGCAATTCTGTTTACTTTTTATTGATGCTTAATTTTCAAACGGAAAAAGACTTAACAAACCCCGAAATTAATATAATATTTATTGACTTAAAAAAGAGCCAGCATTTGGTGTAAGAAAGCAGCTGCTTGTATTCTAAGATAATTCATGATGTATGTCTCTTTATTCTGCTCCTATACTAAATGTACAAACTGCTGTCTTGCAACCTTCATGCACTGTGTCCATCAGGGCAGTGCTGAGCGTTACAGGGAAGCAATTACAAAAGGCTTGTGTTACTACTAAAAAGGAAGAAGAATTGAAAAAAAAGCTATTTAGCATGTAGAGCATGGAGATTAGGAGGAAATTTTGCCAGATTTACCACTCCAAATTTCCTGGGCGTGTTGATTTCCTTATCAAGAAATCACTGGGTGGCTATAGAGGCATGAGAGGTTCCCTCAGGATGCTGCACCCTCCAGGGAAGAGCAGCTCCCCCTAGAAAGCTGGGCACTTGCCACATGACTACAAAGGTCTTCAAGATGCTGTAATCCATCCCCTGCACGAATACAAACATCCCTAATGTCAGTGGCACAGAGCTGAAATAAATGTTTTTCTGTCATGAGCTGTAGCAGAAAATGTCTGAGATGGGGGAAAGTGCGCATTTAAGCTGAACATCACCTGGCATCTGCAGTGAAATATGCTGACGGAACTGTTTGAAAGGCATGGAAGTATCAATCTTCAAGAATTTAAAAAAGACTAGATAAAATACTGCAAAATATATGGGGCAGAGTAATGTTGTCCTGGAGGTGACAGGTAGCCAAATGTTTGTCTTTTTGTCTCCAAACTTCCAGGATATAGTCTGTCATTTTCTGTATTTAGTGTAGCTTACAGTATCAAAGCTGCCCAGAATGATTATTTATTTTTGTCTGGTGAGGGACAAGCTGAGGGTCTCTCATCTCAGAGCTTCCCCTGAACCCAGTGCTGTTTGGGTAGGGAGGATTTTCAGTAGCTGCTGCTGCACAGTTCGACTGAAACATTCCACAGGATCGATGTGGATGTCTTTGCTTGAACTGTGCATAGAAACTGGCCACTGTTTCTCCTGATCTTTTACCAAAGGTTTCATGGAGCTTTTAAGCAGAAGGAAAACATTGGACAGTGGTTTTGTGAGTTTTGTTCTTTTCAATGTGTGGTGTTCTTCTTTTCCCTCTGGAGTAGGAAAGCACAGTCTCTGTACCAACTGCATGAGTCCTCTGCAGCCACTGCAGTGCCAGGGACCCTGCAGCTCCTCTGCAGAGGAGCAGGGAAGCTGACAGGTTTTGTACCCCAAGAGACAACATGAATTAGTCTGTTTTGGTCCAAATAAGCCACTGACTTTCACTGTTACTATGTTTGCCATCTTGCATATTCTGCATATAGAGTGATCTGCTCTAGAGGAACAGATGTTGACTGTTGGAATTGGATATGCAGAAAGGCATAACTTCTTCCTGCTATGGCTTCAGGTGTTGAATTGAAGATATTTGCATATACAAATCAATCCATTTGCAGTATTTGCTTTAAAATCTGCTCAGTAATTTTTGCCCAGCTCAGTTTGTTGGAGTATTGTCAGAAGTCTTGGTTTTCTCTCAGTACTTGCCCTAGGGAATCTAGTGAAGGGCAAGTAGAGGCATTACTTCCCAGTCTAAAGCTGACGGTCCCCATCCTGGTTTGGGTTTTGGTATTTCTTAAACCTGGTACTTACAGCACATCCTATGGAGCACAACTCTTGCTCATCAGATGGAACAAATCTTATGGGGAAAGATGAACAACCTGATCACCACAAACAAGGTCCTTGTTGGATCTGGTCTTTATTTCCATGCAGAGCTTGATTTTTAACAGGTTTCCCCTCCTACCCTATGACCTCCAGGAGAAGCTCATTTTCTTTTAGTAGGTTATTTTCCAAACAGTAAAAAATGCTTCTGAAAGTGAATTCTTGATCGTATTGCCAATGATCTTCACAATGGATATGAGTTGAAGGGATTTGGAAACTCAATGAAATAATTCTTTTAAAGCAGTTTCCTGTTGATAGTTTATCTCAGTAGTATAATCTTGAAATTTCAGAGGGAAAATGGACATTCCATGCATTTTTCCTTAATATTACATCAACTGATGACAAACTAAAAAAATTTGTTTACAAGAGGTACTGCTTTTCTGGTTATTTTTGAGACACCTGATAAAATATTCTGAGGTTCAGGACATTTATGTTATTTATCCTTATTCTGAATATTTTGTCTGGGGCACAAGGACTACTGTTCTTATGAACTCTGAAATTCCTGACCTAATTGAATTTTGAAAATCTGTTAGTAGATCTTTGCTGTCTTTTATTGGCTATGTCTACCTTAGCTATGAATCTGGAAACAGAAAAAAAGCATGAATTTACATTAGTAGCATGAGAGTATATGGTCGAATAAAAATTTACTTTTGGATTCTGCAAATAGGTACATAGGTGGTTTTTTTTTTTTTTGGCTTTTTTTTTTGTGTGTGGTTTTTTTTTTTTTCAGTATCTTGCTTTCCAACAATCCATTTATTTTATGTAACAGGAAGTTATTCTTGTAGTTTTTATACTTTAAAGTGTTTTCTGGGCTGTATTTTAGAAAGTCCTCCAGGATTAATTTTTAGCTTTGTTTTTACAGTCCCTACCATCATCCAGTGAGAAAGCAGATTTCACAGACTATTCTGGGTTGGAAGGGCCCCACAAGGATCATCAGGTTCAGCTCTTAAGTGAATGGCCCCTATGGGGATCAAACCCACAACCCTGGTGTTGTTAGCACCATGCTAACAACAGGCAAGGTTAGTTTACTTGTGATATGTGGAATATACATAACGGAAACAGCCTTAAGGGCTAAATTAGCTGGCGTTTTAAGCAGAGCTCCTAATTACTGTCAACCCCTGCCTACGGATGAGTTAGAACAGAATAGGCTATTGCAGCTGGAAGGGACCTACAATGATCCCCTTGTCCAACTGCCTGAGCACTTCAGGGCTGTCCCAAGGTTAAATCCTCTTGTCAGGGGCACTCTCCAAATACCTCTGAAACACTGCCAGGCCTGGGGCATCGCCTGCCTCTGAAGGAAACCTGTGCTGGTGTCTGACCATCCTCTCCGTAAGGAAATGCTTTCTGATGTCCAGTCTGAGCCTCCCCTGGCACAGCTTTGGGCCATTCCCACCTGTCCTATCACTGGATCCCAGGGAGAAGAGCTCAGCCCTCTCCCTGTCCCCTCCTCAGGAAGCTGCAGACAGCAATGAGGTCACCCCTCAGTCTCCTCCTCTCCAAACCAGACTTGCTCAAAGGCCTTAGCTACTCCTATAAAATAAAATTTGAACTTTTATTTCCACTGGACTAATAATCATTTATTAAGGAAATAAGTATGAAAATAAAAGTGAACATGAGGAAGATAAAACTCAGAGTGAGAATATATTAATGTTTAATGTGTACTGAATTACACAGGCACAAGTCCTTTGTTATACTGAGGCCAGAGCCTAGGCCTAAAGAATAAGCTCACAGAGATAAAATGATGGAGGGGGGAAAAAAGGAGGAAACAGTAGTTAAACAGCCTTCATGCTAACAACCATGCTTGTTTTCCTGTTTCAAGTTTTGTCACTAGTGTCTAGAATCAGCAGAAAACGTGTTGCCCAATGCCTCGCCTGCAACAAAGCTCCAAACAGCTGTTTTTGAGGTGTTATCAGTCATACACTTGTCAAACCATAGTGCTGAACCAGGACTCCAAGTCTCCACTGCCAAATTAATGGATAAGGAACACTGCCTATTAGTTCATCAAGAAGTGTCATTCACATAAAAATGGCACTAACTCCTTCCTTTGCCACCATCCCTTCTCTCCAAGCGTTGCAACCGAAACAGAGCACGCAGATCAGACCTCCAGTCTAAGGATAATAATGTGTAGCTGATTTGGCTGTTGGAAGAGGAGATAAATGTGCCACTGGGTGTCGAGAGCACAGGATCGGGTAAGGATAAATAAGCCAAAAGGTTATTTATACATAGAAAGACAAAAGTTGCAATAAATAAAAGTTGATGCAGGGGTTACCCCTCTTTTCACCTCCTGCTCAGTGCTTTGAACAGTACTGCTTGTATTACATAGAACAAGCTATTTCTTTTTACAGGGAGAGTTCTCACCCACTTTCTTTCTTTTACCTTCCTGACAGATGTCTATGAACAGCTTTTTCTAGACTGTATTGGTCCATGTGGGCCACCAGTCTCTTCCAGTATGGGTATTCCCAGTGCTGAATGCATGGAGGTGCCCATGGCTCTCTGCATAACACTCATCAGGTGATTAGAGAGCAGAAAATACGCACAGTACCTTTCAGCCATTGGCAAGCATTCTACTTTTTGATGCATTTTATTTTATTTAAAGTCAGCATAAGAACAGCTTTGTGGCCTGTGAATCTACTGGAGAAAAGCATCTTCCTTATTTGGATTTCTTTTTCTTTTCTCTTGGACTCCACCCCACCTGAGGCAAACAGGTCTGAGTTCAGCCTGACTTGTGTCATGGCCAAATCCTTAGAGGAACAGCCTAGATCCTTCTTGCTTTATCATTTTTAGATACATGCTGTGACAAGTCTCCATTCATTTTCCAGGAAGGTATTTGTTCTTGTCTGTGAAGAATTAAACTGGGAATTTAAGTTTCAATTGCAACTCTGGAAGGTAAAAGTGAACAAAATCTTTTAAAAATTACATCATCCAAGCAACAGCCCTTTCTGAGCCTGTCAGTTTCCTGTGCCAACATTAATATTTGTTACTAGGAAAGTGAAAACTGTACTATGGCTTTTTGTTTTGGAAGTGCCATGAAATTACCACTCCTGTTTGAGAAGGAAATAGAAATCTGTTTTCTGGGTGAAGGAAATAGGCCCACTAAAATATTCTTTTTCTTCATTTGCCATTTATTCCCAAGAACATTCTTTAGATAAGCAGCTTGAAACAATTTCTTTTAATCCTGTGGTCCTTTTGATTCCTTAAGTCTTTTTCACATGTGATTTCCTGTATGTAGTTTAAAAACCAGTTCCAGCCCAAGGTGGTGTGCTTGTTTGCACAGAGAGGCATTGCTCCTTGGGTGTACAAGCTGAGGTTCTGCCTCAGTGAGAAGTTTAGCCTTAGCTGTGATTATTAAACACAGTCCTGTTTTAGTGTACCATCATTTTGACTCGCAGTGAAGACTTAGTGCTGTAAAAGTAATATTTTTTGAATTAATTAAAAAAGTAAAACATCACCTAGTTTAAATGACTCACAGCATCTTACTTAGGGTGGATTATCATCTTATATTTCACCTTTATATCATCTTAATGTTATTTCTGTCCTAGGCAGTGTAATAACCTACTCCATTTAAATAAGCTCATTGCTAGAATATTGGAAAGAAAATTGAGTAAAAAGTCATTTAAAAATTCAAGTTTAGAGCAGCTCACACTTCCCCTTATATGTATCTGGCCTGATATAATGAAACTGGATTCTTAGAAATTACATATGAGTAAGAAAAGGGAGAACCACTTCTTTGCCAAAGATTTTTCCAAATGATCTCTCTGTGGCACTGGTACTCCAGGAGCTGCACACTAACAATTCCAAGCAGGTAAGAAGCCCTGGATGGAATTTTTCCATCCAGATTGGAAGGCAGTGATTTGACTAAATTGAATCCTGTTGACACTTTTGATTCAGCACAGTTGAAAAGCAGGTTTGCCTAACTGGATTCTGGCCTCACAGCAGCCTGGAAGGTAAGCAGCCTGCGTGGGACTTCCACGAGCATCTGTGTGCTTTCCAGTGTCCTGGTGGGGGTTTTAAGCTTCCTGCAGTTTGGAGGTAAGTAGGTAATGCCCGACCTGCCAAATTTGTTTTCTGCTTCCTTCCTGCTTACCTGGCTCTTAAAATTCCCCTTGTCTCCCTGCATAGTATTAGCGTATTTCTGTTCTGCACGAAATTTTATGTTTACATTGTTAGTATTAAAAGTGTTTTTCATGAGAACTATTTATGTAGAATGGAAATTCCTATTCCTGCCAGTAAAGGAGAGGAGAAGTGATCTGGGACCTTGTGGCCTTTTTGATGCTGTGCAATATGCTTACCTCTCCCATATTTCCTGAATTAGAAAATTCATTAAGAAAATGCTTAAACAAACCTATCTTTAGGGAAGTATTCAGGCAATAGGAAACAAACAGTTGAATGCCACAAGCAAATCAGCTAATTAACTGAAAATAGAAGGCTATTTTCCCTCTAGCTTATTTTTGAGATCACTTGTGATAAAAGGAAGATGGAAATGGGTGACCGTCTACATGTAGACACGTGTTTCACCCAGCAATTCATGTTCTGGAGTCTGGTGGGATTTGGTGACCGCTGAGTTTAAAAAAGTTTTTGTTGTCAATGAGCTATTGGAACTGTTGAGGGTTTTCTTCATTGCTCAATCAAGCTTATGAAAATCCATTAGTACTGGAAACTGTGGGAGGGAATTGAGTTCCCGACTCACTGATGTTTTGATAACATTTTCTAGAATAGCTGTTTTGGAAAGATGATAACACAATAAGGTAGCACAAGTTTTGTAGTTACAGATGCAGATTCCAGGGAAATCACCTGTATGAGTGCCCCTCTCTCCTTTTCGCAATCATGCTAAATTTGATTTTGCTGCACTGATTAGAAACTAGATCAAACTTCATGGTTGTTAACATTCCAGTCAGGGTGCATACTGAGCAGTGGTGTTGCTGAGAGGTATAATTCTGAAACAGTGAGTTTGCTGGCTCTGTAACAAGTCTGTGTCTGTGTGTCCTTCACAATTACATGTGTGAACAAGTGTGTGTGCACATACTAAAGCCCCAGGTACACCTCTCTGAAAAGGAAAATGTCTAGTTCTGTTCAAAACGGGACTCCAGGGTGAAGTTTGCTGTCTGGCAGCCAAACTGGTGCCTCAGCTTTTGAGGCTGACCTTGCTCTGCAGTATGGTCTGACAGAGCAGAGACTCTAGTTTGGGTCTTCTTGTCTTAGATAACTTCTGTCCTGATCATAGCCACTATCTTGTACCTGTGATATAATAAATTGCAGAAACTGGTGCATCTGTGCAAAAAACTGTCTTTGAAAAACTGTTCCACACTCTAAAAATTATCACTAACTTTTACAAAAAGCTGTCTTTAAGATTAAATGCCTCGTCCCATTTAAACTGTTCCTTGTAAAAAGGGTTTAGAAGAAATACGACTTGGATTGGCTATTTTACATTCTACCAGAAAGATGAATGAGAGGGAGGAAGTATTTGTGACTCAGAGAACGTTTTGTTTATCAGCATGATCTCAGCTTTGTGGTCCAAAACCTTTCCTGTTTGACATAGTGTAGGTGTGACCTGCCAGAGATTGTTCTGCCAGACAGGGGTATAACAGTGGCTGTGAGGTCAATGAGAAAAGCAGGAAGAGCAGAAGAGGAGCCAGTGAGATGTGGTGGCTGTAGCTACTGCTGTTTCTGTAGGAAAATGAAGAATGGGATTGTGATGATGAAGCGATAAAAGACATTAGAAGCGTTCAAGCATGTACAATCTGTGTGAGGAGACAATAAAGCCACCCAGGAAAATACAGCTGTTAAAGTCATAGAATAATTTGTGTTGGAAGTGTCGTCATCTGGTCCAACCATTTGATCAACTTCAAGGTTCATCCGACTTGTACTTGTTCACATTGTCCACTCCAAATAATTCAGCCCAGGAATGTAAACTGGTTCTTGCTGCTCCCAGTGTCTTCAAAGACACAGTAGCACCTGGAGCAGTGGCACAGCCTCTGGGAAAAGAGGTTTGTTGTAGCTCAGGATTTGCTAGTGATGCAAGCTTGTCTGGAATGACAGGTGGTCTAAGCAAGACCACAGGCCAGAAAATTTCATCACTAGGATCTGCAAGTTGCCTTCTTGTTCCAGTTTATGCCCCAAGCTTCTACTTGATGTGATTTCTCTCACTTTGCCTTTTTTTTTTTTTAAAAATCTTGAAAATGTTGTGGGGACTCTTGTGGTCTTTGCACCCTTGCATGTTGTGTGTAGGAACACTTTGACGAATATACACTGAGGTTCCCTTCTAAAGGTCTGGCAATGCAAAGCAACCATAAGCCACCCTAACTGCAAAGCTGTGACAAGTTCATGACTGCTTTAGCCAGTGCTGTGATGCAGAGGACATGGAGGATTCCAGCTGCTCCCGTTCCTAATCTCTCAGCCCCTGAGTTCACCCTGGGGCACGTGCTCAGAGGCTCATTCTGCTCGTTTGCACCTCGATAAGTCAGGAGCAACTTCAAGGCAGTACATTGAATTGCATCATGGGTGGGGGCAAGAGGCCAGAACAGATCACATTTCACTTTCCCCCCCCCTGCTAGGCATTTGGTTTTTTAAATGGTTAATTTAGAAGGGGATCAGAATTCTTCTTTAAGCTGCTTTTCTATCCAACTTTAGTATTTGTTTTCATTTGTTTGCTGCCAATACAGGATGTTTTCTTTCTTAATCACTTGCTAGCGTGGTGATTTTTCTTAGAATGTATTCAGATCACAACAATTTTCTGGCAAAGAAAAGCATGAAATTCACCGCCCTTGAAATCTGCATCCGTATGGAGGAAAATATACCCTGTCAGAAAAGAATAGTGGCCATGGAGTTATACTTAGGTATTGAATCTTGCAATATTCAAAAGAGGAGCAAAATAATATAATAAAGCATACTGATTTTTCTGTCACTTATGAGGCATGTATATTATTTAACTGACCATGATCAGATAATAATTTGTTATAAAAACCTGCATGTGTTTCAGAATAACGTAGGAGGATGACACAGAGCAGACTGTCATTACTGTCCATATGGCTGTAGTCTCAGACTCCCCAACAGTCTTCCAGCCATTTAGAAAGCTGGAGAAAAAGCTGGTCAGATTTCCAAGTCCGTCTCACTTTCTTTCCCCTGAATGCTAATCCTGATTTCAGGTGGAAAACAGCTTGAAATATTGCATAAATAGAAATGCTTAACACCTACTTTGTACTCCAGTTCTTCAAGCTGTTCTTCTGTAATTTTCATACATTACACGTAGAGTGAAAGAAATTTAGAAATTGTATGGGCATCAGACTTGTGAGGAGAATCTTTAGGTCCTGTGGATAGTACAATTGTTCTTTAATTTACGTACTTGGGAATAACAGGATGGAGCTCAGAACTTGTTGATTTGTGTGAATAAGACCTGCAAATTTTCTGCTCTCTCTTGACTTTGGGAATGTAAACTTTATATGAACTGGGGAACAACTGTTCCTGAACAGTAAGCCTGAGAACTAAATCTGTTGATTTCTATAAATGAGCTTTCTGAATGTTGCATCTTTGGCATTTTATTGAGTGTTATGAAAGTGGGTCTGTTAGTACGTTATTTATTAGCAGTGTTACAATGTCAAGAAGAAGTACTGCAGCCAATTTCCTCATTCATAAGTGAAACAACTTAGGAATTATCTTCTATGTGGAATTTTTCCGTGCCTTCACAAAACCAAAGTTGCCCTAGTCACTGTTTTTATTTTTCTCCACTCAGAAAGGTACTTGCATGCTGTAACATCCTTATTTCTTTTTTAACTCAGTTTTTGCCTGTCATCCATATTCTTTATGGCAAGATTATAACTGAGATATTTTACGTTCATAGAATTGCTTCCTCATTCAAAAGAGGTTCCCGTGGAGATGTACCAGGACCAAGGCAAACTGGGTCCAGTGAGCACTGTGTGGAGGACAGAGCAAAGGCAAGGCTATATTAGATACTTACGATTTCACTTTTACCATAGTCACCCACAAGTTCTTTCTATGTCCTTTTTTGGAATCCAGTATTACCTGAGTAGCCTTTTAGCTGCCTCTGAAAGCTGACAGGTGCCTAGTTCTGCTCCTTCACCTGAATGCTAGGGATATAGAGGAAAATCCTTTCAGCCAAAATAGTTCATACAATATGAGAATTTACTGCTCTGTGGATGGACTCCTGCAGCACTGTGTAGCTACTTGAGCTGAAAGGTGTGCAAACTTTCCTTTGTATAAAATTAAAAATACACATTATCCAGATAAGAAATGTATGAGAACCTTATCTGCTATTGGACAACTACTATCAAGTATTTGTTTTCCTCACTTTTTTCCCCTTTAAATACTCAACTAGATGATTGTCTGATTAATATTAACCTTACATAGGGCAACTGTTTTCAGTGTATTATATCATTGCTGTTATCTCTGAGAAAACTGGATGTTCTTAGGGGACATGTACATGATGTCCGTGTCTTCACTGCTAACTCCACTATTTTGTTCCATCTCAGATGAATCTCTGTTCTTTTTTCCTTTCTCTCCTTTGTAGGAAGCTGGGCCTGGTTTGTACCAGTGCTAGAGGGGATGTGGGTGCCCATCTTCTTTTGCTCTTCATTTGACAGGGACTGTGCAGACTCCAGGGTGACTGTGCTGCTGCATTACATGTCTCCGAAGTCAGTAAATGTTGTGATTCCACTGACGCTGCCAGTGTTCTGGCTGTTTGCCTGTTACCCATCAGTGGTATCTCCTCCTGTAGTGTTCTGCTATCACAGGGAAGATTTGGGCCTGCTTCTTGGTTTGGAGACAGGGTCAGTCCTGGGTAGCTCCTGTCCTGCATTCTAGCACCCAGCATTAGCGAGTGCCTCAGGCACACCACTTTGGCTCTTCCCCTTCTTTGCCATTACGTCTGACCACCTGATTGATGTAAGTAGCATGTTAGCTGATAGCAGATATTCTTCTCCTGCCAAACAGATAACCTGAAAAAATTGTCAGCTTTTATGAAAAAAGGGCTGGAAGCTGCTTCCTTGGCTGTAATTGATCAAAGTGTATCTCGTTTCTCTTTATACCAGGTACTCACATGGACCCCAGTCTTAAATGGTTGTGCCCTGCACATGCACCGTGTTATTGCAGAGTAAATGACAGCATCACAGTTTCTTGGGCTGCCTTACTTTTCTTTGAAGAAAAGGATAATCACCCTTTATCTAAAGAAAGTGTGTGAGCCAGTGGCATGTCCACTCAATGTGTAAGCAGCTGCCCAGGTAGCCTGTGCTCTTCTGATGTGAAGCTGGCTGAGCATGACAGGGGCAGAGAACTGAGAGGCACTAGAAAGGTCAATACAGCTTTTGCTTTGACTGTGGTATTAGTTCTGTTGTACTTGGATATTGCACCCCGGGAAAATGCTTAGAAGATAAGTGGAAAAGTATGTGGTTTGTTAGGATGTTTCAGACAGACAAGTCAATCCTGCTTTAGCGAAGCAGCAAATCTAATTGGCTGCATTCACTGCAATGGGAGCTGTAGGACCGAAATATGCACATTTGACTCTTTTCTCTTTTATATTTTTTTCTAAGATGTTTCAGTACTTCACTGACAAATGCATAGATTCCATTATCTTTCTTTTGATCGTTGTCAATTTAGATAAAGGTGCCAAGAAAGTACTGTAAATACAGCATTTTGCTTGAGGTATTTGTACAGGGAGTTCCATTAAATGTGTACAGCCAGAGGGTAAAATTAATCTGAAATTAATAATGTAGAGCTCTGAAAGACGACTTAGCAAGTGTGCTACAGAAATGGGATCTACAGATCTCACCCAACTAAATTTTTAACATTGTACTTGGAATGTGTACTCAGAATGAGTGAGCAAACATTAGCTATTCAAGAAATGTTTGCCAAGTCTGCTGCAAGAAGTGTAGACAGCTAAAAGATGTCAATGGGGAATATTGTCATAACACTAAGAATAATGTGTTATCTAGTGCTTAACACTGAACACCATGTAAACAATTAATCACAGAAGAGAAACTGCTGAAAGCAAGCAGCAGCACAAGAGTTGCATGCACAGCCTTTGCAGTAATCAACGAAGTTGTGTTTATTGCTTCTGATGGAGAAATCATTTTAGCTTCTTTTTTTTTTTTTGTCTATGATATGTCAGCATCTTAAACACCTGCATCATTGTGATGTTTGGGAGATCTTATTTCTGGAGGAGACCGAATGCAAATGTTTATTTTTCTGCTGTGGGATGAGCCTTGTAAAGAGACAAGAGTAATGAGAAATATGATTGCTAAACCTTAGGGTGCAGTGCTGTTGTTCATAATATATAGTCTCATATACACACGGATAAAATAGTCATAAGGCAAAGGCAGTCATTTTACTTGACAACTTTATCACCATCTACCACACTCAGTCACTGAGTGACATGTGCTGGAGTTTCAGATATTTCATAAAATGCCAAGGCATTATTGTTTTAGTTATGATACAAGAACCTGGGGCAGAAAGGGGTGTTTCAGTGCCCCAGTGTTGTGAGAAGAACTCTGTGCATGAAACAGGTTCCACAATACATTGTATTATGTTTACATATTACATTTCTTTATACAAACATTGTGTATTTTGCACCATATCTATACTTTGCAGGTTAGGGAAGAATATTCTTTCTCAATGGGAAAGGACTATTTTTATCAGAGCTGGGGTTACCAGTTACCACAGCTGATTTTCACCCTATGCCCAAGATGTCAGCCCTCTTTCTCCATCCATGGAAATGAAGTGTTTCATTAATTAATTTAATGAGAGCAGAACTCTCTCATTGCTAGAAGCTAATCAAAAGTGGCCTGTTTTGCATGCAAAGGACTTTCCTCTAAAGTTCTGAGATCAAAGCAGGTCTCAGACAGAGACGCAGGTTTGAGTGCTCTCTGAAAGTCCCACCTGAAGAGATAGTTATTATTATTTCCTTTGTTACAGAAATTTTATCTTTCTACTAGTGTTAAATGGTTTAACAATAAGGTATTATCATTTTGCTCTGGGCAAAAGTTGTTTCCATTTTGATATATGTCTCATCACAAAAGTTAATATGTAAACTAGTTCATCTTATTCACATTTGGAACTCAAAGAGAAGTTGAACCTATCTTCGTTTTGTCTAAAAATTTCTCAAAGGCATGAAAGATTAATCTCTTATTAACATTTGCCTACAGCTATTTCTAAAATGTATTAGTTGGTTTCTGGGAAATTAATTAATTCTAAAGGAATGATCAAGTGTTCTTAGCTTTGTGGGTTTTATACAGGACTAGGTTCTTACCAAAAGTAACGGTATTTCAACAGCAGAGCATTAAAAGGGGCAAGTTCAGAGCAATGCAACTTGACCTTTTCAGCTTCCCAGCTGTGTAGAACTCCTAAAAGACTAATTTTCCTAAGTCACAAAGTGACTATTACACCAAAAAGTGCAGCAGTAAATGTGCTAATATTTTTGTTATTTAAACTGGTTTCTTATATTAAAAAAAATACACTTAGAAAGACACTGAAGACCATATAATAGTTGAATATCAATCAGGCCAGTGTGCAGGACCATTTTGTGCCTCTCTGCTTTTATAGTCCCTAGTCAGGCATGTCTATCACTGACTTTCCTGCCAAAGACAAGTTTTTAATGCATTTCTTTTGAGACCTCACCCTTCAGACCTCTTCAGAATTACAAACTACTGCTTTAGAGACACTGAAGTCTCTACCCCAATTTGTATTGTAAATTCCTTCTCACGGTGTTAAAGTAGTTATAAATCACTGCCTGTAGCATTCCTGCTGTGTTCCACAGGAAAACTTCACTAAGGATGCTGCTGCTCTGGGACAGGGATCAGGAGCAGAGCCTGTGGGGAAAGCAGAGGGGAGCATTGCTGCCTGGGCTGTGATGTTCTTTGCAGACTCCACACTCTCTCTGGTAAGTGTGAATTGAAGACCTGTAATAATGGATTTGAGTGCTAACATGAAAGGGATGGATGTCATCACTCCCTGTGCAGGGATGTGACATGAACTGTGACACATAACAGAAGAATGGAGCAAATGTGTGAAGAAAAACTGGGGACTCACAAAATAGGTGAAAAGGATGGGATGTGCTATAATAGGACACTCTCAAACAAGTTTCAGTCCTTAAGTAGAAATAATTAATTGCACAAATACTTGTTATTGCAGTGAGCTGAAGATGTTAAATGGCTCACAAATTGAATGTGAGCCAACAATGTCCTGTCGTCAGGAAAAAGGCAGGAATCCCAGTGAGGGTGACAGCAGCAAGAACTATGAAGGATATCAAAAACATGACCTGTGGGGACAGAGCTGAGGAACAGGGCTTTGGCTGGAGAAGGAGAAAATGAAGGGAACACGTGAAATTAGTTCTCAGCTCTCTGTATGATACCTGCAAAGAGGAAGTGTATGTTCACCTCTGCTGCTACATAACAGCCTGGGCAGGTGAGATATGGGATTAGAAGCCAGGGAAACTTGCTAATGGCTGGAGTGATTAAATGGCAAAGCAGGTCACAGGGTTTTGGGGATGTTACGGAGTTGCTTCTTGTTGTCTTCTCTGAGCCAGTGGAAGAGATTGTCAGAGAGTTCTTCAGGAGCTGATCTTATCTTTTGCCAGGAGGGTGTCTGAGATGAGCTCCTGAGGTCGCAGCAGGACTGTCTATAGTGTTATAAACTACATAGGGATGAGAAGGATGGAGTCTATGCTGTCAACTCTGTATTAGTGGAAAAGAATGGGTACATTACTGTATTTGGGGTTTCTCAGTCATTATTGCTGCACAAGTGCAGATGAGTTTCGCTTTCCCTGAAATGAACGGATTCAGCTTGTTGCCTGCCTTGCTGCCTGGAGAGATCTGTTGGTCACCCAGGGAAGCCTGTAGCAAGATTTCTGTACAGTCAGCCTCTGGCCTGGCTTTTACATTAAAAAACATGGTCTTTGCCTGACGTGCAGCTAATGCTGAGTAGCAAGGAAGGCTTTTCAGCTTTCTCCCACACCTGCTAATTTATTTCCTGTGCTCTCCTGTGCTCTTCCAGGATCTGTGATGTGAAGCTGATTTAATGATTTACACTGTATAGGCTCTGTAGCAGGAATAGACTTTCGTTCTGAGTTTACACAGTACCTATTACAATGGAGCTTCACAGCAGCACAACAAACAACAGTAATAATGGCATGGAAGGACTTGTTCCATCACTGAAGTTTTTTTTTCTCTAGCTTTCTTGTGGCTCCACATGTCTTGCATACAATGACAGCACAGAAAAAGAGCACTCTCTAAGCAAGCCTGTCAGACTGACAGCTTCTTTCTCCTATTCACTGCAGGGCAGTCGCATGCCAAATATTAAAAAGAATGCATTAAAAATACCAAAATGAACAATAACATCTGTAAGGCACCAAAAGCAAAGGCAGTAAACAAAACATAACAAAGTAGAACACATCAAGGGTGGTAGTTTTTTGGTGTCTATTCCCCTTAAGGTATAAAACATTTCATAGATGATTGACACATAGGATTGAATTAATCTGAAAAGCTTACTTATTTGCATCCTTTGAAAACTGTTGGCCGTACATAAGCCTGGGGAAGTTACATAACTGTTGTCCAAAGTTGTGCATTCAAGTAGTTGTTAAAAGAAGTTTAGCAAACTGATGTTCCTTACTGCTTCTGTAAGATGGATTTAATAATGTTACAAAAAGGTAACAAGCCTGTTATGCCTCTGTGTATTTTGAGAACACAGATGTTTATCTCAGAAGTCTAAACACAGCAACCTGAGTACCCAAAAGAGCAAGTCACAATTAATTTTCTAATAGTTCAATTGTGCTTCCATTTGTTAAGTCTCAACCTTTTTTAACTCTCCTCTGTGACCTTTTATTTCATTTACTACCAGTTTGTTTCAATTTCTTCATGCATCTGTTTCTTAATTTCAGTTTATTTTAACTTCTTCCCCTGTTGTAGGTGACTCATCTATGTACTAGGCATTTGATACTGAAATCTTCTAATGAGTGTTTGGCTTCTCTTTGATAGAACATCAGTGTCTGCATAAGCTGTGTCTCTGTAGTCTCCACCTCAGTGATATGGACAGAATGGGTCCTAAGAGACCAAGGCAATGTCCAGCAAGTCTAGGTGTCAGAAATCTGTCCCACCTTGCCCTGCAATCTCATTAATGTTTCTTCGGCTCTTTTGGCTTGTGAAATTACTCAACTCAGCAATAACTCTTTAATCAGGGGGAAAAAATCAACAGATTTGGCAGATGGTGCTTGCATTTTATGTATGTTGTTATTCTTCACAAGGTATACTGTGTTCTCCTAAGGAGATGGGGTGAGATGGGACCCACTGGGGCAGTGCAGACAGTGGCTGTGGTAGGGGGAACGGGCTTATGGAAAAGCAAGGCTTGGCAGGGAGGTGGGCTATAGCAGGAACCCAGGAGCCTGTATCTCCTGCTGGAAGGTGGCTGGACTGCCCCCAGGGGCGCTGAGCTGGGCAGGCCTCCTGCCTGGAGAGCTCTGGGACAACGGGGTGCTGCTGCTCACAGAGGTGCCGAGTTGATTAAAAGCAAAACATTCCAGGTTTTATTCAGACAAAATCAGGCTTTTCAGCATTTAAGAGTCTTTCAAGTGCTTTTGGGAGAGTATCCTCTGAAGGAGGTCTAGATGGATCTACCTCAGAGCACTGGCCAGCCTTTTCTCTCTCTCTTTCTATCGACTGGCACGCTAATTCTGCTGCTCCTTTTCTGCACAGTGAAAGTGTTTGTCAAGCTCTGCCACAGAGGTCTGTGTGGTATTCCCCCAGAGGAAGTCCTTTGTCACTTTATTGCTTTTGGGAATCTCCTCTTCATTGCCAGCAGTCTGCAGGCAGTCGTCTGTCTTCTCCTGCCTGGAAGTTCTACAGGTGATAAGATGCTGGATTTTCAGGTGAGTCAATGTAGTCCTTAATCACTTGATAAAACCCTCGTAAGTGATGTACATTCCCACTGCTTCCTGATACACCATGGGCTTCTTAGAAATCCCATTCTGCTCACCTACATTGTGTCTTACACATAGAAATGTGTAACTGAACTCCTTCCTCACCACAAACGCCATGGGCAGTTTAGGGTGTAATGAGGTGTTGGAGATGCTTTCCCTCAGTTTTGCAGCTACAGAACATCCTAAATCCAGGATTACAGTAGGTAACAAGTCAACAATATGTATCAGAGTTGCTTTCACTGGTTTAGCTGGTTTGCTGAATCCAGGTCCAAAGAAAATTAAATACTCCTAGCACTGAAGTGGGACTGAAGATGAGAATTTATATTTGTAAGCCTGTGTGTTGTTTTGGACAATGCCTGTTTTATTTTCAGGATTTGTTTACACGTGGAAGATGAATGCTGGATGTGAGTATGTGTGTGTGTGTGTGTGTGAAAGTAGTTTCCAGTAAGCAAAACAAGAGAAGAAACACACCTTTGAGCTAGGCTGTCAAGTTTTAGCTAAATACTTCTTGAATCTCACACCTCTACATTGTATAAGCAGAGTTTGCAAAGACAGGCAGTTTGGTAAATCTATTGACTGTAAAATACAATTTGAGTAAGGCAAGAAATATACTTCAATAATGAATTTCTTTCTGTTTAAAGACCATTCTGAAACTTTCATTTTCAAAACTTTTAGGCTAGGTATATCAAAGTATATACAAATAGTTTCTTTAAACTTCATTTGTTTCCTCATTATCCTTTGTGTCTACTCTGGTATAATTAAAGTACAAATGAAGTAAGTTTTAAGTGCAGAGAGTAATTGTAATAGCAGTTGAGTTTAAAAAGTAGTAGAAAGAAACTAAGTTGTACGTCAAATCTCTTTAGATCTTAAGTTAACAATATTGAAAATCCTGTAGGTCACGTTTACTTTTATAAAATTACCATGCAAAAACATCAGTAGGCAAAATACAATCTGCATAATTGAAGCAAGTTAAATGATATGAAGAATGCCTTGAACAAATAGCTATGAGGGGCATGTACTTATACATAACCATCAGTGTAACTCTGTAAGTCTACTTAGACTTAATTACAGTGCTGCAGAACTCAGCACAGAAGCTGTGAGATGTGAAAAGAGACATTTTGCATATTGCTGTAGGGATCAGTGCATTTATGCAAGACACTGACATGGCTTTACTCTAAAGGGCTAATTGAAACAATTGGCTTTGACTACACCGGCAATATAGAAACAGAGCAAGAAGAGCAATGGCAAGTGCCGTAGGACTGCTCAGCAGTCAGAGCTGTCATCTCTTCTGATTTGCACGTCATATCAAAAGAATTCTAGTGCTTTGCTCAAAACTTTTAATTCAATGAAACACACATACACCCAACGCCAAATCTCATCAGAATATTTTAATTTCACCATGAATAAAATATTGCACAATCCCAGCAGGAAGCTTGGAAAGAAACAATGATAAGCTGTTGCTACCCGAGTCACCTAGCCAGGAAAGGGTTAGAGCTTGACAATGATATCACTTACATTGACAAAAATCCCAAGATATTTTGTGACAGTTACTGGTACTGCTTCAGTAAAGAGCTAGTCTGATATTAGAATTAGGTCTACAGTTTATTGAAACAAAGGCAGAGTAGAACTGCAAATAGCAGAGTGAAAAGATAATTTTGTAAAGTTAACTGTGAAACATAAAACATTCTCTTCAGGCTATATTTTTCCAAAACTAGTAATTGCTCAATACAACCATTTTTTAAAGACAATAGCAAGGCTTGCAGCACTCTCCCACAATATTGCTCTACCCGAGTTAGGCTGTTAGAGGCTAGTGGGTGGAGAACTGATTGGATGGACAGGCTCACAAGGTAGATGTTAGTAGGACACTCTCTGCTCAGAGACCCCTCCCCACAAGGGTACCTGTGGAACCTGTTCAGCATCTCTATCACTGACCTGGAGCAGGCCAGAGAGTGCAGGATCATTGTGTTTCCAGATGAGAAGCACAAGGGCACACAAGGGAACCAGAGCAGATGCGAAGTCCCACAGCTGAGAAGGAAGAACCCAAAGCAATGATGCAGGCTGGGGCTGCCTGGCTGGGGAGCACCCGGCTCCTCAGGTTTGACTAGAGCTCTTCTGGATTCCCTTTCAAATTCAAGTTATTTCATAGTTCTGTGATTTTATGATAATATTTAAAACTAGGTTTTCAGGGTGTTTCCATAGCCTTCACTTTCAGGAGCCTATTCAGGAAATTAATACAGAGGATAACAGTGGAACAGATGAAGTTTTTGAAAAAAAATTAAGAATAACTTTTCTCAGAAGCAAACAATTTCTGGAACAGTTTGTTTTTTAACTCATAGGCAGAGTTTGGGGAGACACAAGACAGAGATCATAGGTTCATACAGTGACATATGCATATAGTGACCTGGGAGAGTCACGGGGAGATGCAAAAGGAAGCAGTAGTGCCTCTGAACTGCAACATCACTGTACCTGCCCTCTTTCTGTCTACATGACTCCTCACAGCCCTGAGGAAGTTATGAGGGATGATGGATCTAGGGAAAGGAGAGAATTAGGGGGATCCTGATTTGCTAAGATAAAGAATACTTTACTATCTAGTACTGCTCACTGCCAATTACTACACTTAAGGGGATAGAAGACATGAACGTCACTGTAATTGTGACATCTAATAAGAACAAACAAAAAGATAAAAAAAAATGTTCTATGCCAAAACCTTCAAGTGAATAATTTTAGAAGCATCTTTAACTCAAAGTAACTACGAATTTAAGACCTTGGGCCAGGCCCTTGGGTGGTGTGATGGAGCGTGGATCCACTGGCTTCTGTAGGGTAAATCTGATCCATGCTGGTGGAGCACAAAGACATGTTCCAGGCAGGAGCAGGCAAATATTCCTATATATGGAAATAGCTTAGAAAGATCCTGTCTGAGAAGAGATTGTCACCAAAGACCTTTCTAAAAAAAAACCAAAACCAAATCCAGTCCCCTCCCCCCCCCCAAAAAAAAAAAGGCAGTAGATTAAGAAGTCAGTTTCAGGGCTGAGGAAAAGAAAAAGGAAAGTTGTTTTCTTTATCTCAGATGAGGAATAAAGGCATCAATGAGATGAAGAGACCATCTGGCTTCTGGACTCAAAATATGAGAGTTCCTGAGGGTGACATTTACTTAGTGGTAGAAAAATACGTTAAAAAATAAAATTTATTAAGGCAGAAGAAGAAGAAGCTGGAATTATGAGGTCCAGAGAGGTGAAATAAACTCACTTTTTTACAAAAAGAAAAAGCACCTCAAGAAGATGAAGAATATATTTCATGGCAAAACCACATGCCAACAATTATCACTGCACTGAACTGAAAATTTCCATTATAGTAGATACGTGTCTTTATGTAGAGAAAGGAAAGAAGGTTCTGAATATTTTTTCCCCCCACTGCATTATGATAAGAATTCTGACTTATCATTCTGAAAAAGGATTAGCACTTTGGAAGGAAACCATTCTGGGAGAGCACTAGGATAGAGCTGTCTCTAAAAGCTAAGTTTTCTTAATATAGAAGGAATCAACAGACAGATGAAGAAGAAATTAAAGCCTGTTGTATTGGACAGCTACATCTGAAATATTTTAAAAGACATTTTAAACCAATGTTCTCCACTGCATGCTATAAATTCTGTCTGGGTAGATTGTAAAATCTTCATGTGATTGCTAGATTGGAAAATAATATGAATAATGCCAAGATACTGAGTGATGTTAAATTTTAATCATAAACCAATATCAGCACTCTAATAAATTTTAGGAGGATGGTATTAGATTTCTATATCTTATTTCATTGTACTACTATAAGAAATGATGTTATTTAATGATAAGTACTTTATGAAGAGCATGAATTCAGCACCGCCAGTCCTGTAGTAGCAGTATTGGATTAATGTACGCCATCACATCACATAGATGGCTGTTCTACAGGCAAGGCCCGGTTTTCGTGGAGACCCTCTCCTGAGCCTAGTCAGGAGAGTCCATGCCCCAGGGAACTTTGTGTAAGAGCAAAGCTGACAGAGGGAGTGAAAGGTACTGCTAACAAATGATACTGTCAAATATAATTGCTATGTGCGTGTGCACACTGTGCACTAATATCCTACAGTTTCTGATTGGAGAATTTTAAATACTCTTGATTTTTGGTAGTACTTGGCATGATCCCAAGGCTGAATGCTTAATCCTTCCAGGTATTTTTAATACCTTTCAAATCTTGATCCATATTGTTATTCTGTCAGGTGAGTTTCTGGGAAGTGTGCACAGTGCCTGCAGATTTTTTACAGAGTTTTCTAAAGATTATTCACACAATGAAACACAAGTTCCATATACTCCTAATTAGATCTTCTACACATTTGCAATTTGGGAGGCTGCAAATGGCTGGTGGGAAGTCCTGGCTGCTGTTTGTTTCTTTCTGCCTAGAGGAACCAAACTCACTCAAGTTGCATGGATTTTAGGAGACTTGGAAAAGCAATTAACACGTTCTGATTTATTTATGATACTTGTCAGGCATTTCTGCAATGTGAAATCAGATCAGTGTGGCACACATCAGGTCTGGGTTGCACGCTCTAGTTACATTTATTTGCTCCACATGTATAACCAAAGCTTTCAGCGCAGCCCTGTACTGGAGGGGCAGGCAGGACTGAGCAGTCCTGCTTTTATCTGTGGCTCTATAAAAAGGTATTCCTGAGCTGTATCTGTGCAAATAAAATCATATTTCAAGTTAAGGTCCGCATCCAGCTTTTTATGATAAGTTTACATTCTGCACCTCCACTCTGGTCATTGCAGTGACCTGAGAAGGTTCACCAGTGGGATTTGGTGTATCAGACTCTGCTGGTGAGAACCCCCTGGAACTGGAAACTCACTGCCCTATGCAGCTGCTGCAGCCCCTGGGAAAGCTTTGCTTTGAAATATTTGAGCCTTTCCCATTGTTCAGTGAAGTCATGTACAGATATATGGAACACGGGCAAACTCTTTCAATCTTTCTTGATTCTGACCAGAGAGAAATTTTGGGAAAGGTTAAAAGTCCAGCTCTTCTATTTTACAGGGAATAATTTATGTATATATTTATGATTGTTTTTCAGGAAGCTTAGATTTATTTCTCCAAACACAGTTTGATAGGAATCCATACATAAAGATTTTCATCAGAATGTTGTCTATACAGACTCAACCCATATTGTAATGAATCACGCATCCAAAAATATGTAATTGCTCTTTTTTACCAGGATAAAAGATTTTATTTACTCACAGTTAGGCTAAAGATCATCAGTAACTGATGGTACAGAGGTTCAATTAAGATGTAATGTGTCAGTAGTAAAATGCAGAAACTAGTCTTTTATGGAATACATGAACATTTTAAAGTTTTAGAACTATACTTTAGAATAGGAGTCACTGAGCTTACCCTGAAGCCCCATCTTGCTTAGTAAATGAAGATGTTTAAAAACTTGACTGGCCATAGCCCTGAGCGTCCTGCTTTGAGCAGAGTGGCTGGATCTGCCAGTCTCCTGAGGTGCCTTCCAGTGTCAGCTATTCTTTGATTCTGCAGATCCTTTAAACTTGCCCTTCTGGTGCTATTGTCTCCTTGTAAGAAAGCTCTGTGGCAAGTTGGTGTAAAAATCTGAACTACAGGAAAGTCTCTACTTGAACTATTTTCAGCAAATGACTTGAACTGAATTTTACCTTTCTCTTTGAGGATGTGCTATATCCACCTATATAAGTGGTTCTGTTAATTATAGCAAAAAATCTTTCATGAATGTTCTTGAACTGCAGTCAATATTATATATGAATATTATATATGCAATAGCATTCAAATGGTCTTGCCAAAGCTCGACAGCAATTTCTCTTGCTGATGGAACAGTCCATCATGAGAACAAGGAGACAGATCCTGCACTGCTTTGCACCTGGCAGAATTCCATTGACTTCCTTAGGTGGATTTATCCTGAGTGTTGTAGATTTCAAAGGATTATAGGAATATGACACAGATAGGAAAAATTAAAATATAAAAAGCTACTAGCTCTGGTCCTCTAAAAACAAAGGGATAATGCTGAGGGTGTATGTTCCAAATGCAGGAGCCTGAATTTACTAAATTAACCCCAAGCCTGGATTAGGATAGTAAGAATTTCAGAACTGTTTTGGACTGAAAATAGTTTTGAAATTGCAAGAAGGACATTTTTAATTACATTTTGAGCAAGTACAATTTTCCTCCTATCAAATGAGATACTAATTTATTATAATTTTGTACAGTTTTCCAACAGACACAAAAATAAACCTGATAAATGCCAGGGCAGAAAGTTTAAGCTATATTCTTGACCTCTCCAGAATGGCACTCTGGACTGGTAAAACGTGTACTGCCTCAGTGCCACATGTATGTGAGTGAGGGCTCCGTTTGACAGGTTGTCAGCATTCCCAGCAGGGCAATGTCCCTTTGGAAATGCCAGCACTTGTCTGCTGGGCACCAGTGCCAGCAGCCAGTCCTGGGGAGCAACTGAAGTGCTTGGTTCCTTGTCTGTCTGTCACAATGTGATATATGTGCCCATAGGTCCACAAATTAATGATGCTCAAATGCCCTTCCTTCCACTTTGATCCAGGGAAAAGAGACATAGGAGAAATGAAAAGGGGGCAGAACAGACAGACGTAAAAATAGCAGATGCAGAAAAAGTAGGGGAAAAGAAGGTCAAATGATCATCCACAGAAGAAACAGAAAGCTATGAAGAGCATGAGGAAAAGGGGCCTGCAAAGAATTTTTTCTTCAGGATATTTTTACAGGTTTATTTTTAGTCTAGTTTTCCTCTGGAGAAGGGGTGTATCTTTTCACACTGCGGGCATAAGAATCGTTGAATTACTTGGCTAGTTTAAATCAAATTTTGTAGAAGCACAATCCTTATTGGTTTCATCAATGTGAATGGCCACGCAGTAGAGGAGTAAAATCTCATTCTGCTTGGGAATGGAGGGGGAAATGTAACACAAACACCTAAACACACAGTATGTTGCACTGCAAAGAAAAGGTGATGAGTACCTAAACCTTAGAAAAGCTTCAGCAAGGGCTTCCACACCAGCCTACCAACTCTGAAACCCAGGTAAGAAGGAAAGAACGCTTTGTTAATTTTGAGAGTTTTGGATTGCCCTAGGTGTTTTATTTCAGGGGGAAATTGACTGGAGAAGGACTGTAAGAGCTAGTTCACTAGCTAAAATATACTTTCAACTTTAGCTGTATTTAGAACTGAGCTTCCAAATGTCTCTCTGATGGGGTGAAAATAAGAGTTGAGATGAATAAAAGGTAGAGAACTGAGCCTTCCCTCTGAGAAAACTCTGCAAAATTCCAAGACTAGTTATGTAAGTAAATCTTGCCATTGCTCATCAGGAAGTAGGTCTGGTATAAGATGATAATAATAACGAGTCAGTCAAAGTAGATGCCTTAAAGAAAGGTAGTAACCCAGAGATGAGTAGTAACCTAGCCTAGAAGCTGCATATATAGTAACAGAGTGCAGGTTTAGATTAGATATTAAGAAGCAATTCTTTCCTGTGGGTGGGCAGGCCCTGGCACAGGTTGTCCAGGGAAGCTGTGGCTGTCCCATCCCTGGCAGTGTCCAAGGCCAGGCTGGACAGGGCTTGGAGCAACCTGGGATAGTGGAAGGTGTCCCTGCCCATGGCAGGAGGATTGCAACCAGATGGTCTTTAAGGTCCCTTCAATCCAAAGCATTCTATGATTCTATAATGAAATGTAGAAAGGTTAAATCATTCCAAGGAAAGAATAGAAAGAAAACCCAAAAAACTAAGTTCTTATAACCAGGCCGTTCCAAGAAATAAATGTGTACCTTTGAGAGTTTGGGTTCTATGCATGGAAAAAGTGCAACTTTGTTGGAGACTGAAATTTTACTGGCTTATTCACCTTACACCAAGGAAATTTTCAAATCACAGTTGCAGTTTTCATTGGAAAACCTGATACTTGGAAGTGCAGCTTTGAAATACTCCATTTTTAACACCCAAGATATTTTGTGAACGTAGCCTCTGTTCTCTAGTTGAATTGCTTTGTGAAAATAGCATGTTCCTTCCCTAGCCAAGTAACTTGAAATTATTTTCAACTTTAAAGTCAGACAGACTATGAGCCTTACAGAAATGATTGATGATCATCACCTCCCACTATTTTCTATAAATATTTTTTTTTCCATATAACATAATTTTGATTGTCATATTTCTTTTACTGTCAAGGCTCATATAATCATGTATTCCTTATCTTACATTTGTCTGAAAGAAGGCACAGAGAGACAACATACAGACTAAATACAATTTCTTATATATTTTTGTTACAGGGTCCAATTGTCCTCAGCTTGTCTATACTGGTGTTGACCTCAGTGGAACTGAGTATATTCAGCTAAAGCAAAAATTAAGTCCATGAAATCCTCTCTTTCTCTCTCTTGTGGCTGTGCAAACTATTTCTTTTATTACAGCACACTCATTTTTCTTATGTGGAATTCAAAGGCCTTTATCATTTTCTTCTCAAGCATCCCATCTTAAGATTTTTAATATCAAATGGACTTTTTAGAATAATACTTTAAACACTAAAACCTCTTGCCTTAGTAGATAAAGATAAGGGATAACTATTATCCAACAGCTCTCTTTATTCTCCTAACAAACACATTCTACTTCCATAGGCTGTTTGAACCTCTTGACAAAGTGCTTATATCACTGTGTATGTCCACCATGATTTTATAGACTATATTGGGTGAAAAATACATTCTTATTAAGATTTGATCATGTGATGGCAAACATGACTGCTGTGGAAGTTACAATATATAACACAGTTATTTAAAACAGAAAAGCAAATATTTAATTTCCTGTTATGTGAGTTTCTGTGTAGAAAGTTTGAGGAAACAAAAGTAATTTAGAATTCACTGTAAAAACAAAGCATTTTTTCTAAAAGTAGCCAGCATTCCAAAACCAAATACATTGCAGTTATAGAAAATTACAATATATTTTATTTTGCTTCGTCCATCATTAGGAAAATTGCCTGTTCATCTCTTCTACTAGAGTCCACATTGTGGGTGTAAGAATAATGCAGGGGGTACAAAGAGAGTTTTAGCCATTATGTGGTGAATGCAAGCCTAAAAGTTAGAAAAACTGTGTTTTCACTGTTGTGTTGAGTATTGTTGATATGTCTATTAAGAAAATAATTGGATCAAATTTTTAGTTGAGATATTTTGACAAGGAAGCAGCAACTTAACAAAATATTTAGACGATCATAGAACTCTCTCCATGTTTTTCCCTCAGCAATCTTAAGTTTGGACTGTGTGCATGATTTAAGTGAAGTGCTGTTGAAGAGGATGGTTTGGGGTAGAGATTGTAAACTTTATAAGTATTGCAGCAGAAGAAAGTAGATACAATCACTGTGCACTACAGCAGATCCTCAGAACATCACAATACCTTGACTCTATGCTTTAGAATAATGCCATAAAAGAAGACCAATTACAAAGCAGGACATTTCACAATACATAAAAAACAGTCAAAAGAGTACTTTTCACTTGGTGTGAATATATTTAGCATTTCAGGGGACTGGAAAAACTGTCAGAAGGTAATTTGTTATCTCTATACACTTGCTTTAAACCATAGCTACAGGGCTTTATTTTGGAAACTGGGAATAATACCAACACTAAAGGCATGCTGTCACTTTGATTAAAGTATATTTTTATTAATACAAACTTTAGAAATACGATAGTTAAGGCTGAACTGATTTCAACTTACTTGCACAGTTTATGTTGCTATTCATTGCTGCGTTACTTTTGGACTGGGACTTTCAAACACACCTAGGGGAGTTAAGTGTCTAAATCTGACTGAAACTTAGTGGGAAATGGGTATTTAGTTACCCTGGGGCCTCTTAAAAATTCCTGGATAGAAACTTGCCAGCTTCCCCCGGTTTTATAACACATAAATACAGGTGATATTTGTCGATTTTTAAGGAAGAAAAGGATGGTTCTCTGCCCTCCCTCCACACAGGAGAAGGAAACAGCTGGATGAATCAGGCGAGGAGTGGCTGTAACCCTCGGCTCCTGAGGAACAAAGCTGTGAATAGATGTCCTCTGAAGCTAAAGGTGCTAATCCAGGGGAGAAGGTATCTGAGAACCAGCACCTTGGAGAATGTGCCTACATCAATATTTATGGGCTTTTCTAGTGGTGTTTCTTCATGTTACTGATGTGTTGGTATTGCACCCACGGTGCTTGTCTGATTAGTTTTCAAATGGGTATCATAAAAATTACAGTCATAAACGTGCAAAGCTGAGCTACCCACTACAGAAACAAAGGTACTGGAAGAGCATTCATTCTGGAAGTCTGATTTCTTGGTCTTTGATATCAATGTGAATGCATGAATGTTTGATAAGCCCTGTTTCATTTTCAGAGTGTTTTGTAGACTGAGCTTGTTAATATGTTTAAGCACACCTTGTTAGGTAGCTTTGTACAAATCAGGACTCTCGGATTGTGCACTGGTAAATTAACCCTCTAGGAAACCCCAAGTACTATCCATGGCTTTGAAGTGATAAATTGGATGTTTTCATGTGTTTTTTCTGGCTACATGAGAGCCTTTTCTCTCCCAGAAATCCCACTGCCCTGGTCCTCAATTCCCCAGCAGATTTTCTACTTTGTTTTCATGTTATTTTCTGAGGTATAATTGAGAGTGTGGAGTATGTGAGGATTTATTTTCTTGTTCATAGTCTGTGCTGGGGATGTGGGGTAATCAGATGAAAAGATAGTGACTTTCATGCTGTTGGCCAACTTGGTAATTATTGGTTCGTAAGTTAAAAAAAAGTTCTTCTGAATGTTAGAATTTATTTTTTTCCCCCCAAAGATCATGACACTTCAAAGGAACATGATCTTGTCACATTTTTAGTGAGAAAAACACTACTATATTTCAAATTTTTTTGGCATTTAGATATGTTGTGTCAGGGTATATCAGTCATATCCTGGTCACACAAAGCAGTGTGATTGACAGGACTGGAGGAGAACTCAGCAGTTCCAGCTGTTCTTTGTGAGTAAAATACATTCAAAGAGATGGGGACATTCCTGGTTCTCATCTTTTTAAATGAGGTTTACCCGTCCATGCCCGCCTCAGACACTGGGTCTGAGGACGGGCTCTCGGCTCTCATTGCCGCCCCAGGGACGGGCTGTGGGCTCTGCCGAGGGGCTTTGTTTGAGGGGCAGACACGGGGGCAGGAGCTGGGCACAGCTCTGGGCTGTGAGGGCTCGGCAGGGCTCAGCTTTCCTGCCCACCCCTCTTGCCTCTTGGCCCCGCTGGCCACAGAAGGAAAAGAGGTACTTGGTTTGCTTGAAAGCAGGCTGTCTGAAAAACTGCTATTATGTGTCAAGAGTTTGAGCTTATTCCTTTGACTTCTGAATTTCTGTAAAGGGAGGTTTTTATTATTTTTTTTCTTTTACCGTCAGCCACGCAGCTTTAGAGGTTGCGGTCCTGTGCGTGAAGGTAAATCCGCGAAAATACGCCAGTGTGAGCTAAATTCAAATGGATTCCCTCAGCTTTTTCTTAAGGCTGAACTTGAAGAAGGGGATCTGAAAAAGTCAAACACACATATGCAGGCTGTAGGCGGTATTTGGAGTGAGAAAAAGGTCAATTTTCTGAAGCGGCTTTGCTGATTGAAATAGAGCTCCAGTGCTTTGTACCCGCTGAGGACTTGGCCTGATGTGGTGAGAGGTAAAACACAAGCTTAATCTCTTAAAATCCTTCTGAAATATTTTCCCTTCCCTTTTTAATTTTCTTGCTTTTTTCAGCTTCCCCCCCCCCCCCGCCAAGAGCAAGTCCGTTCTGAAACGCTCTCTTTTTCTAGTGCACTCCTCTTTATAGGATAAGTGTTAAGTAATATCTAGGCAATTTCATATTGTATAGTAGATTGCAGACTAAATGAACAGCAACCAATAAGAAAAAGTGAATGAATGTATTACTTGCAACTAATTAAACTTATTTGGAGCGCCTGATCAAGGGTATATTAACAGAAGTCATCAAGAGAGCAAAAGTGGGATTCAGATGTTGTGCTTCACTGGAGTGGGAAGGAAAAACACTTCAAATTCCATTTTGCTTTACTATCTTGTCATTTGCTTAACAGTGTGGAAGATATTTGGTTGGGATGAATGGCACTTGTCAGTTGAATTTTTCATCTAGACACTTTAAATTAAGTTGTTGTTCAGGGTTTTGAGTCATACTTTGCACATTTTATGAAATACTGTCACTCGTATCACCTATAATGAAAAAATCTCTTACAGCGGTATAATTGTTCTCTGTTTAATCTGACCATTAACCTTTTATACTCTTTACAAAATGAAGATGAAAGGCTGGTGTTTCTTCTTGAATATAGGCAAGAGTCAATAAGTGAGTGCCGTGCAGCAGTTGTGTAAGGTGCTGAGGTTTGGGTTCTGTTGGCATGCCCACAGTGGTAGCTCTCCAGATCCTGTCCTAGGTTTTTCCAGTAAAACCCCAGGAGGCATATAAAATAAACCCAGGGCTGGTCTGGAGATCTGGCAGCTGAATGTGCTGGTTTAGGCATCCTATAAGGGCACATAAGGTCACCTAAGAGGCACATTAGAGAGTCATAAGACCCACTTCATCACATTGCTTTGACATTTGGTTAAATTGAAACTATTTGCAGTGGTTCAAAACTAGGTTAAAGCCAATAGTGCTTTTAAGTGCTAATTTAATGGGACTTCAGAATGTCCTTAAACTTGTGCAGATGCCATTGTGAGCAGAGCAGGTTTTCCAAATTCTAAGTGAATTAAGATGCAACACGTAAAACAAAAATCTTGTGAGTGACAACTTAAAATTCAGAGTTTGGGTAACATATGCAAACCATGTGCTTATGTTGTGAAATCTTGCTTGTTTGCAAAGGAGTAAGGACAGAATCAAAACTTACAGTAAGAAATCTTAATTCTTAAATCATGGCTGTTGTCTTTGCAATGTGTGTGTGAAGCTCCATCCCTCTACTTCCCTCCAGGACAACAGCATGACTGACTCTAAGAGTCTTCCAAGTGGCAAAATATCTGCTCTGTATAGAATCCCACTGGAGGTCAAGAAAGAGCTCTCAACTTCATGAGGTAAATCCCATGTAGGAAATATAAGCAATGGTTTGCTCTAGCTGTGCTGAAATAAGAACTATGTATATTCCACCTCTGACAAGGTTTTTGCTGGGAATGAGCCTTATCCTTACAGGATCACCTGATGAATGTGAAAGCTGTACTTCTGAGACTGGGCTTTTGTCCATGCCTTGTGGGGATGTGATTGTACGCATGTGACTCAGGGAGCACTAACAAAAATCCAGTCCCAGAAGCAGTACAGCTTCCACATTCCAAATGCATATCTGTTTTGCTGTCAACTCCATTGTGTTTTGGGTGTTCTCCACCTTGTCATTATTTGCTCAAAATTCCCACTGCATCACAGGGTATAATATGTTGTGAGCAGGAGTGTTGGATTTCTGTCATCAAAAGTAAATGTGAAATGAGATCACGTAGGTGGACGTTGTTGTGATTTATTTCTTGTATGTGGTGCAAAAACATTAACATGCTTGATAAAACAATACATGAACTAACTTATTTTTCCTACATCTGTGGTGAATTTCTAAAAGATGCTTTGTTTATAACCATTTTTTTTCCTTTAGGTCGGGGCTTGACCCTGCAAATACTTTTGCTTGTTGAACAACTTCTCATCTAGGTGATTTCAATGGAAAAATTACCATATGATCATTGAGTATTCTTTTAGAAAGCAATCTCTTGTGTACTTCACAGTTTGACAGTAAGGCTTTGTGATGCAAAAAAGACAATTTACTATTGTAGTCTTTATCTTAGAAATTATTAACTACAAATAATTCAGTTCTGTATGAAAGACAACAACTTCAAACCTAATTTTTACCTCAGGAAATAGAGAAATTTGGAATAATTGTGTTGAGTTTTCTGAGTATATTTCATCCCTTGGTTCTTTCATGCTTTTAGGGAAACTGTGATTTTTACTGGCCTTGAAACACTTTTTTATTGTTTTGTTTGAAAAAATAAACCTGCATCTAGGAAATACGAGGTGATATTATTTGGGAAACAAAGGAAATAGATAGAAATATGTATTTTTATGATTCTTCTCTACTTGAGAGATTTAAAGTAAAAGGAAACCAGCTGAAGAGAATTCATAATTGGCTATTTAAGACCAGAAAATGTCAGACATCTCAGTAGACTGAGATGGTGGCTTAGCTGGCAAAGGATTCCTTAGCTTTTATTACTTAGAGGCTCTGAAAGTGTGGAACTTAGGGAAGTGCACAAGAAAATAATTTTTAGTGGTGTTTTTTTCTTTTTTTTTCTTTTCTTTTTTTTTTTTTTAAACACTCTTTGTTACTTTTGTTTTAAAAGTTTGGAAGGTTAGTCAGAGCCTTCACTGGACAATCCTGGCACAACTGTGGTTGGTTACAGTATTTTCCAGCTGTGCCTGTTGAACAGTCTGGATAGAGTAGTCACTGGGCAAACATGCAACTAACTGGCCTTACAAACTTCCCAGGTTGTCTGCTGAGGAATCCCTCAGCTGTCCACAAGGTACCTGTTGTCTGTAAGGATGCAGTAGAAAGCTGTCACTCATAACAAGGCATTGTAAAGCAACAGAATTTATATGAATTTAGTAAATGTACATCCTGAAAATCAGTTTCTTAAAGAGGCTGGGTAAGCTGCTAATGCAGAGCAGTTGTGAGAACCTTTTCATGGTGCTGGTTGCAGACCACTCTGATTCAAGCTGGGCTCAGGCCAGCAGTGTTTGTGCTAGCAAGATTTAAAGTTGTTGCTATTAGAAAATTACCTGCTGTACTAGTGGGCTTTCTACCTGTCAAATTGTTCCAAATTTGCTGTGCTTGGGAAGCAAAAGCAAGTTCATGAGCTGGGGAAGAGGGGAGGATTATCAGGCTCTATGTCTAGAGGTTGTCATGGAACAGAAGGATACTATCACACACCTGTTTGATGTGTCAGAATGCTTAATTTACAACTCAGTTATTTTAGTGTTACTATTTATCTAGTTTTAGAAGACTTAGCCTTTAGAAGATTCTATTTTGTTCACGAAAACCCCACCTCAGGCAGGTTCTGTGTGTCAGAGGAATGGTTTATATCCTCCTCCCATTACATTGCAAGGGATCTGGCTGACAAACAACTGCCTGAGCTGGCAAACTCAAGGGAGCTTGGCTTGTGCTGCAGGACTGAGCTGGTCGCTATGTAGGCTGTGGCAGCACTGGCCAATACAGCTGAGGACTTGGTGCTTCAGAAAAAGAACAGAGTACTTCTTCATTGAGAAGTAATTTAAAATAATATTATGAAACATAAATGCTCACTTTTTATTCCCTAGGAAAAGTTGATATGATATTTAATTTTGAATTTTGAAAAAACCAAGTTGTTTCACCTAAAATCTTGGATTGTCCCACCCCTCATCACCTTCCTGCCGTTTTCCTATCTGTATCTGCTGAAACTAAGTGAATCTCATTGTTAAACAGGAAGATTTAGTTTTGGGCAAGCTGTGGGGGAAAGAAACAGGACATGCCAAGTGAAGGGACTGTTAATTGCTTTGTTCCAAACAGAGCTTCCCCTCCTCCAAATAATAGTTGGTTTGCAAGCACATTTAAACAAGGTTCTGTATAAATTAGACCTTATGGAGCTGGGACCAATTTGTTCCCCTAATTTGATTTACTCTTTAAATTAGAGAGAGATTGAAGCAGTGACCACATACTGGTTAAGTAACATGGAAAAGACCATGCCTGAGAGGGAGAACTCTATGGTTTTACTGCGATTGCTGTTCTTTGAACTGTACTTTTTAAAATACACTGCTTTAGTTAAACAAGCACTATTATTAACACTGCTGCTAAGCACAGTCATGAAGATAGAAGAAAACGCGTCTGCCACTCAGTTTTAGTAAAATTGATTGTATTTGAAGGTTCTTTAGTCCTGTGCTATATTTTCTCAAATGCTAAAGAGCACCCTTTCGGGATGTTGCTGGTTTATGGAGTTAGAGATGATCGGTTCTTGACACTGGAATTGGCATGTTCTGGCCATTTTGGCAGGATCTGAGCTGGTCATTATGTAGGCTGTGGCAGCACTGACCGGTACACCTGAGGGCTTGGTCCTTCAGAAGAAGGATGATGCTCAGGAAATAATTTGGGGATTTTACCTGAAAGAACTTCCACTGAAGGAAAAATCTGTGTGAATGTGTTTGTATGTGCATGTATCTGTTGTTGGGTGAAGTGCCTCGCTTCCCACATGTCTGAGAATATAAAGCTTTTTTTTTCCCCCTTGATACCAAGCATAAGTACTTAAAAAATGGGGATGGGGTGGGTGGAGGTCTGACAGACTATATCTAAAGTCCAAAGAGCTGCTCTATTGTGAAGATCTGTTGAAAAAAACATTGATGGTAACAAGTGGCAAAATATTTCATATTTTATCTATTTTTGCAGGAGTTATACTCATGCCTTTCTGCTACCCAGCATTTGTTCAGATGAAAATTAGAATTGCTAAGGTACCATGGAGAATCTTATTCTAACAAAAATGTTTTTAACTGGACAAAAAGTGTATTCCAGTCACAGTTGGAGCAATATATTTCAGATCCTGGCCTTGCTATGGTTGTTCAGTGAGTTCAGCCACACTCCAAATGTTTTGTTCCACAGAATCACCACTTAGAGTATTTCTGATTTTGGTCAGTTCTGTTATTGTGCTGATTCTGATACTGCATCATCTTCTACACAGAGGAAAAATGGCTTTTTTAAAGAAAGAAATTTGCCTAACTTTTGTTGCACACGATAAACATCAAAGTGTTTATTCTGCTCATGATAAAAGTAATGCCAAGCCTCCCAAGCAGGATTTTAGTTCACTCCTGGAGAGGTTCTGAAGACCAAAACATCTCTGTCTTGGTCTTTTGCTAACCTTGTTTCTGTGGTCCTAATTGGGTGACTGTAGTCTATTTGTGACGGTGGTATTAAATAAACTCTCAAAGTTTCTGGCTAGTGATTTTACTGATTAAATATGGATTAGATTCAGAATAAGCTGATAGAAAGATATTTTATTTTCTGACATGCTTAAGCTTATGAACATGTTGTGTCACATTGTATCTTATCACATTATGTTAATTTAGCACTGTGTAAACTTTTGATGTGATGTGTTTTACCTCATTAGAATGCTTTCCAACTTTAGGGAAGTTTGTTACCAAGAGGCACAAGACTTGGCTCATTTGACAAAGCTATTATAGCCTAATGGAGTGGCAACATTTTAAAAGCTACCCAGATAAAATATATTGTGTGTGTGTGTTTGTATACAACTATACAGTTTCAAAAGTAATTTCAGGAATGTTCTTTATACTTCCCAGTAAGAAAGGTCACTGACTGTTCTGGCTTCCAGACTGGACCTTAAAAAGACAGATCAATCTTGCCAGACTTGTGCAAAGGTCAGGTGAGGTGTCTGAAGTGGAAAAGTCAGCTGGTTTTTTTCAAATCTAAGGTAATTTATTTTTATTTCCTGTCCTCAGTGTGCGTATTTTTGTCTGAGTCATTGGCAACCAGAATTATTTTGTTGAAATTGACAGGCGTCTTGCAGGAATGGCCTTTGGAGCCAGTCCTTATTTATTTAGTTTTGGCTAATATCCATGTGTATGCACAATTTAAGAAAAACAACAGTAATTTAAGTGACAGAAAAGGGGAATTAATTCAGAGCCTGAAGCAAGAACAGTCCTTTCTTTTGATTACAGTTCTGGTGTCTGAATCTGAATCCAGCATGCCCTGGATCTTTCTCTATTAGTGTGCTGTCAGATATTTCAGGGTGAAATTCATCTCCCTTCTTGTTACAGTGCTGGCATAAAAACAGAGCTAGGAGAAAGGTATTGTATGAAAAAGGAATTATTATATCTTGAGTCTTTCCTTTTAGTATAAGCCCAGCTCTCTCCACCTCTTCTTCCTCCAAAACCCACCTTCTCTTTTCTTTGCTGTTGCCATGTTTTTCCTACCTGTACTCCCTCCTGAGGCACAAGCACGTCCTTGGCAGCAGTGTGTGTGGAGGTGCCTGGATTAGATATATACTGCAAAAAACTCAGTCAATCTTGCAATAAAAGAGCAGATTTTTGGGGGACAGTGCTTGGAAGCAAGTTTATTTTGTCATGTGCTGGTGGTATGGGCAACACCCTTGTATGAACTGAAGGAGAATAGGTTTTTCCTTGAGGACAGGTGCTCTGAATCTGCAGTGCTGCATCACAGAGCCTGTGTATCTGTGCAGGAATCACCTACTTTATGCTTCCTTTCAGGACCCTGACAAGGAATTCCATAGCACTTAACTAAAAAGTAGCAAGGTGAATAAGTACAAGAGGCTTGGTTGTAAAGCAGCATCAGTGAAACTTGGATTGGGCTGACATCTAAAAAAATTGTGTGGAGCAAAATCTCTTGAGGGATGTTACTTGTGTTTTGAAATTTGTAATCAACTGATATGAAATACAGAAACGCTTCACTGTCTTGCCTGCAGGCCATGGAATTGGGAGGGAAAAGTTGTATGGGTTGCAAAGAACACTTGGATGTTTACAGGTGAACAGGACTGTAGTGAAGGGATAAAATCTTTTGCCCAGAAAAGTGAACTGGCTGTGTAACCAGCAGAGCTTCCCTTTTTGTGAGATTTAAGCACATCAGCAAACTGACAGGAGCATGTGTGTCTTCTGTGCCAGTGTCAGAACTCTCCCCAGTGGAAAAGAGGGTTGTATGGGCTGCACACATTGATGCTGAGCTGGGGGAGCTGACTGAATGGAATGCAGCCAGCAGGAGTCGAGGATGTGCAGCTGTGTGTGTTTTGAGGTCTGTGTGCTTCCTGAAAGCAATGTCTGACACACTCATGGCGTTATTGGGATGCTTCTCAAGAAGGTTGCAATATCATCACAAGACAATATTAGAATTGTTTTTAAATCAGTGTTTCTCATTATTACCATAGACACGGATCACTTGAACACTGAGAATAGAATCCATTCTAGAACTTTCTCCCCTCTATTCCTGCCATGTTTGCTTCATGTCCATCCTCTTGCTCATCCCGGGTCTCTTCCTTCACCTCTTAGAGAAAATTACAGTAGGGACTATTTTTTGTTACGTTTTGCTGCCCTTTTGTGTGTCATATCATTAACTTCTCCTTAACTTGATCTCTGAGACAGCTGAGTTCAGACAATACTCAATGTGCATTATGAATGGCAGATTGTCTGCCAGGACAAGTGAGTCTGGAGTCAATAGCGACCAGGGGAAAAAGAAACAGTATCTACAGGCAAACAGAAGCTCTTTAGTGCTCAATTGCTGGTCAATGCCAAGAGTGACCAATAAAAAGTGATATGAAAATGTTTGGCATAAAAAAGGACTAAAATGTAATTTCCTAAAATAATTCATAGCATATATATGGGAAAATAAGGAAACCTAACAATAATTTTCAGTGTGAGTTTATATTTGTTCTTTTTTCTCTCAGTATGTACAGGATTGAACCTGGAAAATTTTGTGCATATCTTGTTGAGATGGCAATACATGATAAAAATAAAATTTGTGGTGGATTTATAGTTCCTTAAGAAACATACCCTTTGAAGAACATAACGCTCATAGTTTAAGTTTGGCTTCCTGTTTTATGATCTTGCCTTCTCCTTACAATATCTTCATGCTTCCAATGTGAGCCTGAAAAGTGCACTACAAAGAGTGAGATGCTGAGAGATTCCTTTTCTTTTACAATGTCCTTTATATGGTTTGTTTCCCTGGTTTTGGCACAATACATTTATTCCTTGGAATTTTGTGCCAAATGTTATGCCTAAGTCATTTCACCCTCATTGTAACTAATTCCTGTCTTGTCAGGTTTTGGTTTTTATTGGTTCATATTTTCTGTCTTTTTAGGTAAATGTATTTTTAGCTTTTTTTTGAAAAGGGCAGGGCTGGTCTTTTGTTCCAGTTTGGGGCTGACCTGTAAGTAAATGGTGCCCTGGATAGATGTTGGTTCTGCTGTCCATACTTTGCAGTCTTTCATGCCTGAGGGGCTAATTTCCGAGACATTTTGAAGCCAGAAACCAGGCCACTGGATGCCTTAAGGATGAAAACTGAGCCTACTCTAGTGGTCTGTAGGAAGCCAAAGTGGAGAGCAGGATTATGTTGTTCTTTCTGAAGTTTTCAAAGGGCTGATGGGTGCATGCCAGAAAAGTTGGATTCCTAAATAAAAGAAACCAAGAGGTCATAGCTGAGGGCAGATTGTTTGTCACCAAGGGGATGTTTTCAGTCAGTGCAAGCAGTGCTGTCAATATTGGGTTTAAATATTGCTGTTATATGAGAGTCTAATTTCAACAGTTAGTCCAAGAGCTCCTTTTCTCAGTGAATTTGTGTCATGGAAACAGAATGCATTGCTGAGGTGAATTCTGTGTTCTGTTCCCCATTACAGCCTTCTTTCTTCACCTGAATTCAGCTTCTGTTAGGTAAACTTGCCCACAAGTATCTTGTTAATGTATAATCCTATAGGGCATATTTCAGTGATGGACTTACACCTGTTCTGGAAAATCAGCCCTGGCTGCTGTGAGCCTTTGAGAGTGGGCAGCTTGATTAATGGTGTCAGAAGGTTTGGAGTGGTGTGGAAGGGTGAGGGCAGTGTTTGCTTATCATCTCTTGATGTCTGCTAATGCTATGTCTGCCCAGAGCCTGGCCTGGCTCCAGGCTGCGCTGAGGACAGTATGCTGGGATCAGCTGCGAGCCCTTCCTTAGCTTGTAGCTTGTTTGGCTGTGACCTTCAATCAAAATGATATTATGGAACAGTTTGGCTGTGGTCCATGTGTTCATGTTGTTTTTTTATGAAGGAAAAACTCTCATGTCTTGGAAGCGTGTTTTTGAAGGATGGAAGTAAAATTTCTTCTCCAGGTCAGGCACTGGCAGCTGTGACCACCTAGAAGTGGAAAGGCAGGTAGGATCTTCTTAGATGCGCTCTCTGAGCCCAGGGCTGTGGGCTTAGGACCTTTCTGAGCCTAAGGTGCTGTCTTTGAGTTTCCCCACTGGATTTTTCCAGTTCTTTTTGAACCACTGTACATCTACAAACACTTCCATGGTAGAACTATGTATTTGGGAAATAACTTTGTCCCTGCTAATAATATTACATCCTTGTTTTAGAACAGAGAGCAAATAATCATTTCCTCTCATGTTCTGCACATTATTCAACACTTTAGTCTGTGAATTGAAGACTGTTTTACTATTGTCTCTGAAGTTTTCAATTGATAGGGAAGAATTAACATCTCTCTTAAGGCACACCATTTGCATTTCCATATTTTAAGAGGAAGGTAGTACAGCATCTTATTTTTAGAGTCTACTTAGGCTTATGGTGGGTGAAAAACTCCACTTCCAGAATAAAGCAACTTTTCAGAGGTTTCTTATATCAGATCTTAAAAATGTCTTTGATTGCTGTTTCTGGCTTTGTTAGTCCATACTGCGTCATGAAATCGGCTTGTTTTAGTCACGAGAGTTGTTTATTCTGAGTTCCAAAACTCTGTAATCCCACAAAACTGGTTCAGCTTTACCGGCTACCCAACAGCAGGAGAGGCTCTAGCAAGGCTTCCACACAGAATTGGGATGACATCTGAATTTCTGCATGGAAGGGATGGATGTTCTCTTTTAGAAATTAATTTTCTGTAATTTTCTGAAGAAAGAAAATTTTAAAAACTGTCGATATAAACTTTTCATTCATGCAGTTTCTTCATAACGTCCCACCTGACTGTTTTTTTCAAAAACACAAATGCATATACAATGAAATTTCCTGAAGACACACACATACCCCAAAGCAAACCTTAAACCAAACCTTGTTTGTTTTTCGTACAGATTGGATGTTGCTACAGTTCTCCCAGTGAAGAAGGGATTAATTTACCTGTTTATATACAGGAGTTAAAAATGTTATGTCAAGATAGCAAACACTGATCCTGTTCTCCAGAGCTACCCTGTGAATTTAGGTCAAGAGGTTAGATTTTGCATTCGGAAGTGGGCATGAAAGAATGACTAGACAAGAAATGTCAAGCCTCAGAAATCTGCAGTGGCCTTGCTCTTCTCAAACAGGCCGGGTGGGACATGAGAATGACAGTGTGAGAGAAAATGGCTGATCAGGAGCTTTACCTTGCTTTGCTCAAATAGTGAATGCCAGGTGGCTGGTTGTGAGAGGCTGGAACTGAGGGTGCTGTGAGCAGTAGTGGAGTACTTAAAGTCTATTTATTTTAGCTTTTTAAAGTGACTGTTCTAATGCCTTTCTGATGCCTTTTATCTTACTGCAAAATGAATTACTGTGGTGCTTTGATACGCTGCTTTTAGAATGGCAGAGCCATACCTCAGAAGCTGTTTTTGGAAGTGTGCTTGTGGCACCACTAAGGGGGTTTGGAGCAATCATTCTGGACCACAGCAAATGAGGTGCACAGCACCTGGCAGCAAGATCAGCTTGTACACAAATGCAAAGTGATAGCAGGACACAGTTTGATAAACAATGACACTTGAATCACAACAATTTATAATTTATAGATGTATGAAACCACACCGCAGTTAAATTTTCTCATCTGAATTCAGGTCAGACAGATGTTCCTTTGTAATATTCAAATCTATTCATAAAGATTGAGTGGGTGAAATTAGTGAGAGAGTGTAGAGTTTTGTTACATGACCAGCTTCCCTTTAGTATCACCTCTTCTTAAAATTCATGCGTAAAAGTTGAATCAGAGCATTTAGAACATAAAATGCTTCTTTAGTCAAGAAATAACTGGAGGTAATATAGAGCAGATATTTATGTAGCTGAAGACATCGAGAACTTCCCGTATAACAAAACAGTTGTTTTACATGGTGAGGTCTCAGAGGGCTCTCCTTTTGTTTTCGGATATTGAGGATCTTGTAGTACAAGATGAATTTCCAGAAATTTAAAAAGGAACAATGGATTTGGTGTATTTGCTTTTGAATAACTGTAGTTACTGAACACATTTGCAGTTCAAACAACTAAATTTGGCAGGTCCCTGTATTTTGCATTCTACTTCCTCTGCTTTTTTTTCCCCATTGAAAACACCAAGGGAAGAATTGATGTGAAGAAATTGAGGATGACCAATATAAACTTTTTCCAGTGTGCCAGTTGTGAGAATGTTGTTTTGCTTCACATATTGTGATTTTTGCTTTCCCTTCCTCCATACACAGTGTAAAAAAGGAAAGGAAAAAAGGTGGGGAATATTTTCTTTCTTTTCCAAAACTTCAGAAGGAGGAAGGAAGTTAATACAAAGAAAATATTTTACACTTTTTATTTTCACTTCAAACTTTCCAGCACAAATATAGTTGGTAATGGAAATTATTTTTTGTTTATCTGGCATTTGTGTTAGAGTTGCATTTATTACAATTTCTGAAAATATTAATATACTGTGATGAAAACCGTTCTGAGAGTTTGAGTTTGTCAAGCAAGTTTTTATTTAAAATGTAAAACTCGGTAGTGGCTGTCTCTAAAATTGATTTAGATGGAATGAAAATTGGGTTTAACAGAAGCCTATCAGATTTGTAAAGCCTGTTGGAAATCTGAGGGCTCAAGAAATTAGGCTTTAGATTACCTAAATCGCTCTGTTAAAGATTTTGAATTTAAATTCACTTTTTATCTTCTGTTTTATCATATTAACTGTAACAGTACCTTTTGACAAATTAATTTTTATATAAATCCAAGAAAAATAACATAAAATGCGATGACATGGGAGCCTGGTACAGACTGGGTGTGGTAGGGGTGAGCCTTTCCGAGTGCCCATCTGTCCTCATCCTGGGAAGCACACATCTGCTTTTGCCTTTATCCAGGATGGTTTCACTCCCATCAACCTGGGTAATGGCTTAATGATTGTACAGGAGAGTATTGGCTATCATGGCTAGAAAATAGAGGTTTTGTTTTTGTAGAGCTGATAATCTTCAATGTTAAGAGCATGGTTCTGTAAAAAAGGGGATGGAGCACTAGCGAAGTAGATGCTGCTCTGTTCCTTTCTTTCTGGTTTTCTCTTTTTCTTGGGTTTACTAGCTGAAAGGACAGAAATGCATGGAAATTATGGGGTAATGAGAATATCTGCTGGGTTTTTTCCAGAATTAAGATTTCAGCTGGAACCAAATTTGACATGATAAAGACTGTTTGGTTTGCAATATGAGGTCCAATGGTCCCTGTGGTGTCTGGTGCAAGAGTGCTGCAACACTGCACAAAGTGTGGGATACTTTCAGTCTGTGCTTCATGTACTCAAAGGGTTGCAGACAATACTATAGGGATGATGGAAAATCCTGTCTGAAATCATGTTGAACTCATACACCTACCAGCTTTTACATGGCCTGGTTTTTATCTTCCTGTTTTTCCTGCTGCCTCCTTCCCCCATACTCCCTTTTGTAAGATTTCATATATTTTAAAATTTAGTTACTCACTCAAAGCCTTGAAAACAAAACAAAAATAAAAGCCAAATGCAGTTTGAAAAGCCAGCGAAGGTTAGATGACATTTCTTTATTTTTAAATAATAGAGCAAAGGATCAAAAATCCCCTTTTTCTACATCAAAATTGCTCTGTGCTCCTGTAGTTTTTACCTTGTTTCACAAGCCACAATAATTTTGTGGGGTTTTTGAGGTTTTTTTGTTTAATGGCAAAAAAATTTTTTTCTGAGTGCCAGTGGAGTGCTAGTGTAAAACTCTTTGTCAGAGCAAGCTGCTTTTAACACCAGCCGAAATTTCGTTTGTTGCATTTCAGAGATATTTATAAATGACTGCCTATTTATATGGGCAGGTGTTCTTAGGAAGATCAGCATTACATTTCAGGCAAAGAAAGGAGGCATTTACATGGTACGTACAACATTACCAGCAGCCGTGTTGTGTTTTGCCAGAGCTTTGATGTGCCCAGTCTCACAGCTTTCCCTATTAATGTTTAATAGGAAAAGCAGCAGGACCCAGCACATGAGTGTTCCAGCATTGCAAAATGGGTTTGGAAACTGTGCTAAGGTTGCTGGAAATTTTTTTTCAAATACCTGGATAATGATTGTTAATAAATCAGTACTGAGAAGGCTCCTGCCAGTTGAACCAAACAGTCCCTTGGCAATTGTGGGGTAACAGTGCTATTTGACTATAAAGGTTTAGGTAGGGAGGAATTGTGCAGTTCTAGTAAAACTCTTCTACTGCAACACGAGAGGATGGAATCCTGTTTCTGCAGAAACAGCCACTTGTGATCTTGATGCCTGTGTGTCTGTGTCTGTTAGAAGCTCTGTGCTGAGGTGCTGCTGATTGAGGTCAAGTTTTGGCACTCTTAGAGATGGTGAGAATATGGTTTAATATGGGCTAAGCCACGGAAGTGAGGAGAGCTGCATTTCCAAGGTTTGTCTGTAGCCATTCCAGACTTCGGTCGCCTACAGTAGTCCATGAGCTGCTTTTTGGGTTTGTTTTTTCGTTTTGTTTTATTTTGTTTTATTTTGTTTTGGTTTTGGTTTGGGGTGGTGGTGGTGTTTGTTTGTTTTGGGTTTTTGTTTTGTTTTTTGGTGGTGGTTCGCTTGTTTTTTGTTGTGTGCTTGGTGCATCCTTTTCAATGAGATTGAATCAGTGGTACTGTATTCATGTTCAGGTTCTTGAAGTGAAGTGAAACTGCAATATGACTGGGATCTGGGCAGTCCTTCGTGTTGTAAACCACTGATTTTTGTGTCCTAAAGTGAGATACCCAAATTTCCTGAAGTGTGAATTATTCGTGTTTCTCTGCTTGTTTATGTGGTAGTCCACTGGCTTCATAGGTCACTGGCAATAATACAGTGTAAATGAGATCTCTCTAGGTAGAGAGAGCATCCACACAGACTTGGCACTGCTAAAACCGTCCCCAAGCCTGCATGTGTTGTCAGGTAAATGAATCTTGTGAAGAAATTCATAATGTCAGCAAAATATTTGAAGAGCTCATGGAATGAATGTGGCCTGCTGCCCTACCTGAAGATTCAGAAATCTGTAGAATTGGTAGTGGAAATGAATTTGCTGGATTTCAGTAAAGCACACTGAGATGCAAGGGATGTATTCAATGAAAGCATTAATTTTTAAAATACAGCTGTGCATTACAAGTTCCAGCAGTGATAAGGGATAGTATCTGGCAACAAATCAGGCCTCATCCATTCTTAGCCTAAGAAGGAAGAGAAATACATAAACAAATAAGCCATGTGATTAAATATCTATACAATTTGTGATGCATTCCACTTTGGGACCACTATGGGGAACTACAATATCTTGAATTACTTTGCAGAGAAGCAGGTGTGGTGTTTGGAATTTACTTCATTCATCAAACAGCAGTGTGAATTGCTGGCAATTGTTGCTAACGCACTAGGATTCCTGTTCTTTGTCTTGACCTTAATTCTGGGGTTTTTCCACTCTATCCAATGGGAGCTGACAGGCAAGGAGTGTTACCAACAAGTTAAAAATCTCTATAAGCCTAGAACTCCATACAGGTTATAGAATTTAGTGATGTTTAAGATGGTAAGAAAATAAGGGCTGTCTTTACACCCCTGAACTCCACTGTAGCTGAAGGTCACAGAAACCATCAGCTCCTCTGGTGGCATCAGCCCAGCCTGCTTTCATCATCCGGTGTGAGTTCAGCATATGCCACGTGCAAATAATCCAGCGGGAGCTGAGAAACTGTTCCCACAAGGTATACCTTGGAGCTTATGAAATGCAGCAGCCAGGTCTTACTAAGTCAGTGACTGCTGTAATAATGGGTGCAGGTGCACACACAGGTATATGGAAACTGCCATCCTGGACCCATCAAAAGTGTCCCCACAAAAAGTAGGCTGGCCTGTAGGGTTGTTTCCAGGAAATCCTTTGGGAGTGGAACAGTACATTCTAATTGTCATTACCTTTTAGTGCTTTGCCATTATCTGATGACACAACTAATTATTCTCAGAAAGTGTTGTTTATTTAGACAGTAATTCTTTACTAACCTATGTTCAGAATATTCTCAATGGGATCAAATAATGCCTTATAATATTAATAATAATAATATAATAACAACAATAATAAGTAGAATAAGATCATCCTCAAGAGCATAATTATTGGCACTGCAATTAGCATGCAGCTGATGTTTCTGTCAAGTCTAGAAGTACAGGCAGATATGGATGTCTTCAAAAGGCGTAATTAAAAGCAGCCACTTCAGCAGAAGAAGCTGAAATTTATGATCTCGGTATAGTGACTTTGAACTGAAAGCACTGCAGTCACTGAGCAAGTTGCAAATCATCCATGAATTCATGACTTGCAGCTCCCTTGCTCACCAAAGTCTAATTGTGTGGAAGAGCCCCAAATGTTGACTTGTTTCTCTGTTCAGCTGAAAAAGCAACTTCCTGATCAGGAGTTGCAGTGCTGTTCACCGTCCAGAGGTCTCGACATGCTCAGTGAAAGGGAAAGGACAAGGTACAGAGAGAAGTTATTTCGGATACAGTCAGTTCTGCCCTGTACAAGAGACATGTTGGATCAGGAGGGAGGCCTTTGAGGGGGAAAATCCAGCTCGGTCCCTCTGCATGAGCATGAAAGTCAGGTGTTCCTGCTTCCTCAGTCCAGTCACCACCTTAAGTGCTAATGATTCTGCTTTTCAGAGCAATAACTAAAGCAGTTTTTTCCATCCCTGTTTTAATAAACTTAGTAAATCATATCCTGTGTGAACTTTAGTGGGAAGTTTCACAATGTATACTGGTACTTACAAGCACAATGAGCTCTGGGATATGTGCTCTCCTCTTACAGTACAGTAGAGCTTTCCTTGGCAGTATAAAAAGTGGTCCAGACAAATAACAACTGTGTTCTAGTTTTGTTACACCTCAGCGTGTATCACTGCACACTGACAAATACAAAACCCAGTTCTGATTTTGGATTCCCAGCCAAAAGCAGTAGTAAGTTTTGTTCTCTGACACAATTTGGAATGCCTCTTTGGAGATACATTTCCCCATAAGATGCCAGGTGCCTTGTGAGCAAGACAAGTTCTAGAGGCACTTGAGCTCTATGGGCACTTCAGCACAGCACTAAAAGCTGTTATAGCTGACAGGTCCTTATTTTCAGCTCGTCTTCCTTTCTCGCTGTCTCATTGTGCTCTCCAGTGCTTTTCTGTAGTTGCTGCTTTATCCTTCTCAGCTGCCATGGAAAGGGCAACTTTTCATTGATTATCTTTGGTGCTAAAACTTGGGAAGAGACCTTCTCTCTTCTGAAGAAATGTATGTTGAGCTTCCCAAGTGATTCACTATACAGTACAGTTATTTTGTTAACTTTGCTTGTGAACATGTTTGCTCAACCTTAGCCTTCAAGTGCATGTATAAATACAGAATTTATTGAAGTGTTTGAACTGTGTTGATAGTAGTCGGTCAGTTGGATGCTGAAACTGCGGAAATTTGCATGCAGTAGGGTAAGCATTTTCCCAGTCAAGGCAAAAAGCACTTCTTTTCTCAGTATTAAACTGTTAGTGTTTTAATAGGGAGACAAGGCTCTAGCTGCATCAGGCTTAATGTAGAAACTACTGTATAGTTTTATGACCTGTATTATTCAGCAAGCCTGACAAGATGATACTAATACTCTCTTCTGGCTGTAAATTCTGTGAGATGCTTAGATACCACATGGTTACAATGTTGGCATAAATATGCTGATGGATACAGATGTAATTAATTTTTAGATGTTTCTTGTAATTATTCTGGTGATCAATGTCTAAATTTGTCCATAACCTATTAGAGAAAATGTCCTACTCTATTACCGCTACTTGTAAAATTTAATGTAGGGCCTGAGGTTGTGGTTCTGCTGTTGCCTTTTTGTTCTACAAGTGTACTTGTGGATCCACTAAAATTATGAGCTGAGCTGCACACACAAGCATGGATTTGACTTCTGGGAATCGTAGCCTGTGAGTACTTGGGAAGGGCTTTCTGATTGTGGGAAAGGGACAGCTAGTGGGGCTGATGGAGCTGTTGGATCCTGGGTCTGCAGTGCCCTAGCTGGGAACACAGAAGAGTGAGGAAGCAGACATTCAGTTTTGAGGCTGAGCATTGTTTCCTGACGGTCTTTTTCTGTATTCTCAGAGAATACACAACTTCTCCTGTCGTCGCTGAGAAGTTGTTTGTGTTGTGTTTTAATTTCCAGTGCATTCCAGTAGTTTTCAAAGGCAGGGATGGTGACCTCATGACAAGTAAGTGTTGGCCTATATTTCTTTTTTAGTTGCAAAAAAATTTGATATTTGTCTTTTACTAAATTTGTTGTGATGTCAAAAATGTCTTTGAAGATGCAAGTAATAAAACCTTATAGATTCAACTTAGTTGACAAAAGCAGAGATATCATCAGGGCAACACCACTTCAGTTGCTTTTCATTTACTTTGATTTACTTTCTAAGTGCCAACAACTTTTAAAAGTAGTACTGTTCCAGCAAGGGGCTTTGACAGGAGCAGGCCCCGTTTGTGTAGCCTGTGGATTCCTACCAGGCACAGCTGTTGTACCTGAGAAAGGAAGTAAAGAAATAAGATGGTGGTGGTGAGCTTGGTCCATGTGGGGATACAGTTGAACTTTGTATAATTTAAACTCCCGGACTGAATGGATGAAGTTGAGGATGAATGCAGACCATGTCCTTTTATGTATTTTCCCAGCTGAGAGAACAACAGGAAATACAGCTGTGAAAAGGGATCAGCCATCCAACAGCCTTTGACCCACGGTGGGAATTTTATCATGTATATCTTGGCAGTCTGACACTCATTCAGTCTATCTGATTGCTGAATGGTAAAGATGAATTAAATATTTCCATTTTTTAAAGCATGTAAAAGATGTGAATATTTTATGTAGGACCTTTGTGTAAGTATTACTGTTTCTTTAGCAAAGAATGCATTAGTCACATTTATGGTGGCCATAAATGAGGAACTATTTAAAGTCAAGAATTTATTGTTATTTCAAATGATGTTTTAATGGTCTAATATTTCAAATTATCACTCTGGTTACAATATACATTATAGTTAAAGGTAACATAGAAAGCTTCAACAATCATACTTCATTTCCCTCAGGTGTTTGGGATCTCTAAATTGAGAGGGTGATTTGTGAGGCTGAGTGTCAGGACATGTTAAAACTCCTTCACCTGTGAAGGGTATGTGAAGGTACTCCTCAGTTATGCTGTTTGTTAGCAGTGCCCTCAGAAATGGAGAGACCTCACTGCAATTATAAAGGCTTCTGGGCTTCAAAGGCTCAAAAGGTGAATGTTTACCTCATGGCACAAATGAGAAAGGAAAAGGCCCCAGTCCCAAATGCTTCCTTCTCCTTGAGAAGCGACAGGAAAACTTCAGTCTCTCAAGCTTCCCCTTTAGTTTTAATGGGCTAACCTGGTTTTGTACCAGTAGGAACCTCCAACTATGTACTCTCGTACATGTTATTTTAACCTATTGACTTGAGTCACTTAAATATTCTTGCTGTTGAGCAGCTTCTTGTGTAAAACCAATGTAAATTTGCAAGGACATTTTTTGTAGGGCGATGACAACCCCTGAGAAAGCCCCCACTTAGTATGAGAAGCAAACAGTCTGTGTAAACCGAAGTCTGAGTCATGGAGGCAGGAGTCTTCACTTAGGGTGTCTCTGAGGATGCAGGTGGTGAGCAGCTCTTTGCAGTGTTGGCTCCTTGCTCTGCAGTTGCTCACTGGGTGTTACTGGTGTTTCATGGCAATCACCTTCTGGACTTGGGATCTGCTCACTTTCCTGTCTTCCCTTCAACCAAAAGGACTTGAAGTCTCTTGCTTTCAGTGAAACTTCAATACTGAAGCATCAAGTAGCTGGAGATTAGCAAAAAAAGTGTTAGAAAATTATGTGCTCTTCAGTCTGCAGTGTCTGTCAAAGCTTTCTCTTTGTCAATAAAATGCTGTGTCCAAAGATACACTTGCCTTGGAATTTGGAAAACAAATACTGATTTGTGCATTTGAGGAAGTGGTAAGCCCTAGAGAAAACACTTGCCCATCTTTCTTGCTGATGCTTACCTTCATAGGATGTATATTTATAACCTTACTGTTCTAATAATCTTAAACAACTAGCCCTGAAGATAACTGAAGCATGACTTTGTTGCAATTTATCCTTCTGGCTGAAAGGGATTAAATAATATAAATCAAGGGTTAGTGTAAACATCGCCTTGAATTTTAGATGCTTTTCAGTGCATCTTTTAGAAGGCTCTCTTTGAATTTCTTTGTTAAAATACTCTGTAGGAGGAAAAATATCACTTGGGATCCATATATTATTCCATGAATGTTGTGCTGGTAGCAACAGGAGACAATGGATGTCGAAAGAACTAGGTGCTGGAATTACTTTCTAGGTGTATAGCAATACTCTGTGAAAAAGTTCAGGTCCATGTGATATATAATACTTGGTGAGACTGGTGCCAGTCAGAGTTGTGTATGAGAACTGGAGAGGAAGCCTAAACTCATCTGCAATCAACAGGTGTCTCTGTTGGGCAAGAGAATGTTCAACAAATGGTAACATTTTCTTGAAAAGTGTCGTAATTTATACTCTGCTCTATTATGTTATCTTTTGATTCTCCAGAGGCAGGCTGTGCTCTCTGTTCAGTGCAGCAGTGTTGGTCAAGGAAGGCTACTCCATTGATTCTCAAAAGTTTTGATGGGCAGCAAATTTTGGTCTGTCTGCATTACCCATGCAACTGGCTCCTGGAACTGCAGCTGGTACTCCTTCCTCTTAGACCATACCTAAAGTTCCTAACAGGACCCCTCTGGTGCTGATCAGGTCAGGAGTCTGATCATTGTCTCCAAAGCCAGGCTTCATTCTTGGGTGGAAGGCCTAACAAACTTAGAAGGGCTCTCTATACTTCATTAACAAAGGTTTGGGGTCTTTTTTATTTTGTTTTGTTTTGCTTAGCTGCTGACCTAAAAATAGACATCTGAGTAATAATGGAGATAAGACTGAATGCAAAACATCTTAAAAAGACAAATATCAGCAGAACCTTAAAAAGCTGTCTTAATCAAATTCTGTTTTCATTATCTGTTTGAAGGATTTTCTATTACTGCAAAATAAACTGCACAGGCTGTTCCTGGGTGTCCTGGTACAGCATTAGTACTACTGGAGAGCTTAATCCACATCATGGATTGGTGGTGCCTCATCTTCCTGGCTGGGGTGGCCAATTGATATATTTTTGTGTCAGAGGAGCACCCTTCCTACCTCTCTGTTCGATGGGGTGGCAGTGTGATGGGAAGAACTCCCCTGGTGGATGTGGTGCCTCGGCGGGGATTACTGCCATTTATTTGGCTTCTGTCTGCTCCCTCCTTGCAGACTGGAGAAAGAGACCCAGAATGGCTCCTGGCAAGGCATCCAGGGCGTGAGGATGAGGGTCTGACAGGTTGTGGGACCCTCATCACAAGTGCTGTTTGCACCAGCGGGACAGATGGGTCTTGTCAGGCTTACCCTGCACCTCCCAATCCCCAAAGGAGAAGCATTTACATATTGCATTTTATCTGCACACGTCAGGATCTCGAACGAGGATCTCGAGGATACAGCTGTCTTGTCACTTGCTATAATTTGACTTCAAAGGCCTGACTTCAGGCCAGAATCTGGAGTTCTTGTTAAGCACCATGGCAGACCTACAGTGCAATAGGATCTTACATCACAGTCCTACTTGTTTTAAAACAGAAGCATGTTATAAAGCAGTAATTCTTTACAGGTTTCAAAGCTTAGGCTGTATTGCTGGAGAGCTCTGCTTTTATTCAGTTCTCAGGTTTATCAGGTTTTTGTTTTAAGATGAGTCTCTCTGTGTCCTTGTACCAGCTCATGTAGTATATTGCTTACTTTATTACACAGCTTCAATTCAGATACAGAATTATTCAGAAAGCCAGAGGCTTTCTCAAGACCTGACTGTTAATTATTTCTCCTCTACAGACACAGCCGGCCTGGATTTTTCTGTAGTTATGCAATACAAGCTCCACATGAAGCTCAGGTACCTGCTGCATTTGGCACATCTCTGGGGTTTGAGGTTTGCGTCTGTCATGATTCCTTTCATTCCCTCTGGAAACGAGGGAAGGAGTGCACATAAGTGAAGGTAGTCTGAGTTCCAGATGAGTCTCATATGATTTTTTTGTGGTAGACTGTCCAGGTACTGTGGAACAGTGATACAATTCTAATTTACTCTTGCTAAAACATAAAATGCAGGTTTTCTGAGGTTTGACAGCGTTGAGCTGACTCATGCTCTTTTGCCAGTCATTCCATATTTCAGTGACTAAAGTAAAGAGTTTTTTTGCTTTTTAGTGAAGAGTACTTTATTAAAAATAAAATAAAGGTTATGTACATTTTTCACTTGTTACACTTGAAACTGGAATTTGAGCTAGTGACAGAGAAAATGTTCTTTTGATGCATTTTAGGGGACACAATAGTTGTCTTTTTCAAGTACTTTTTTCTCAGTATAGGAAGGTGTTTTTGTTGTTAAAAATACATTGTCTTAATAGTACATGTATGTAGGAATGTGTCTTCCTCCTAGAGTGATGGAGAAGAGGCTCCAGAACTCATGGATGAGGTGTTAGGAATCTGTAAGTGTGGTTGAAGGGTATGACCAGATTTCTTGTGCCAAACCCACCGGCTTCCAAAGGCCTCCAGCTGTGCAGGCAGGGTTGTTTAGGGTTGTTTTTTTCTCTTAACAGAAATAATAAACCCATGAAAAACAAAGTTATGTGAAAATAGCAGCATGTGAACAGCAGCTGAGAAGCCTGATAGTTTCTTAGGCAACTTAAGTACTGTTAAGACTATTTCTTTGGAATATTTATCTGTGGTAAAGATTAACCATAGGCCAAATGGCTGTACAGTGACTTTTCAGTTCATAATAGAAGAGTTTTTCTCCCACCATTTGGCTTACTTTATCTACGGGCATTGTTACGTTAATTTGCAAATACACAATATTTTCAGTCTCTTGTCAGTAAATAAAGAGTTCTGTTGGCCTGACAGCAAAATATGTTATGGTTTTGTTTTTTTTTCTTTATGGAGCATAAAGTTGAAATGGTATGTTTTGTAATTTCTGCAAAGAGAAAGTGTTATAAGGGTATTTGTTAATGTCATGTAATTAGGAACTTGCTCAGCAGATTTTTGGGAAGCATACTTTGTATGCGCATGCACAGCTGTTCTTAAATATGGAACAAGTGGGAGCTTGAAAGCCCTGGACTTACATGGCTGATCCATTACTGGTTTGAGATTTATTCTGTATTATTTAGAAGGTGTGACTTGGGAAGCAATTACACGGTCCTTTCCTTTCCTTTCATGCCTACTCTGCATTGGCCAATGAATAATTTTCTACATTTTTAAATTGGAGATGCATTTGCACCTCTCTCTGAGCTGAAACACCTCATTTGCATATGTAAATAATGTCTGGAAAAGGTAAGGTGCATAATGCTAGATTAAAGAGCAAAATAGCTAATAGGTTGTCAAGGGGTAATTTTTCAGTTAATGTCCTAGAAACAGTAATTTTGTGTATTCCTTAGATACAAGTATCATAAGCTCCTAAACTATTTCAACTAAAAAGTCAGTATTTAGATAGTGTTCATATTTACTTATTTTCTTCAATTACTTTCTGACATTTGATTTACTTTTTGAGGCAGAAAACAAAACTGTCGGCTATATCCATACTAATTATCTATTACTTAAAATGTAGACTTAATAATCTACTTTTAGCTAATGTCTTTTTAACTCTTTAATGCTTTTCTTTAAACCATATTTCAATTACAAAATAAATTTGTTATTTTTCAGGAAAAATATAAATGAATTGCACATCTTGCCTTGTCAGTAAGAAGATAGGGAAGGGAAGGAAATGTCCAAAGCAATAAAATCTGTTCCTCATTAAGAGGATTATCTGCCTTAATGTAATCATGTTCAAGTCCAGACATCTCTTAATCAATGCAGTCTGGACAGATATCACAACAGCTCTTCAGAAAGTACAGATAACACCAGTGTCAGTTGTCTGACTCGGGGAGAGGCTTAAAAGTGCATCCAAAAAGCAATGAAACCAGGAGATAAGAGAGAGCTCTGAACCGTGTCTCTGGTGACACAAGTAATATACTTCCAGTGGTAATTTTTTGATAGTTGACTGTACATTTTTCATCAATAAAGGCAGAACAACCAGCATGAAAAGCACTTGATGCAAGGGCAAAGCCAAAATCTGTTCTGGGAGACCTTTAGGTGTTTCTGAGTAGCTTTGTTTAACGGTAACACTTCTAACATTCCAGCAAAAGAAAAGTTAATTTTCCCCCCTCCTCTTTCAACTTTTAATATTTATTTAACATGGTTTTCTTGGGGACCTAGGCTTCTGGCCAGCTATGTTGTCTGCTCTGAGGGTGATGACCTACAGGGGGGATCCTAAAAGGACAAAACAGGCTCCTGAGAGAACTGCAGGTGTTCAGGAAAAGACCTCCTTGACATCACCCCAAAATTAAATAGTTTCATTGGAAGAAGTACAACTAAAATGATGCTGAATAGGGGTTAAAATGGAAGAGTCTCTTCTAGCTGGCAGAACAGCTAGCCAGCTGTTGGCTTGGGAATCCTTCCTGCTAGATCTCAGAGGGAGCATGGAACTCCCATCCTTGCACTGCTCCTGTCGGACATGCTCTGAAAAGCCAGATGAAGCCCTTATTCCCTCTTCTTGTGCTGGATGTGAGGGGGTTTTTAAATAATGCATGTGAAACTGATGTTGTTAATATGGGTGCTGCCTTGTGTGTCCAGCTGTCTTAACACTAATCCTGCAAATTTCTATCCTATGGAATAGGACTGGTGCCTGGGTCTGCATCTCTAATCACAGTAATGAGAGTAGTCACATGCAAAATCCTGCAGGGTTACAAGCAAAGCCCTGAATATGTTGCATCTGAAATGCTGGAGAGACTGCCTTCTGCAGTTATTTCTGCTTGGTTTTCCAGGGCTCACTAAGGCAGAAAGTGGCTGTAGAGCAGCTAATACTTCTGCTTTTCCCTTTCTTCTTACTGTCCCTTTTGTTAGATCTCTTCCAACATCAGCAAGATTGATTAAGAGCCTGTTGTGTGTAGGATATTCCCAAAATGCTCTCTGTGATCCCCATTACAGTTTGTGCTCCTAGAACCTTCTAGGGGAGTAACTTTTTGAAGCAGAATTCTCAGAATAAAAGGATATTTTGGGTTTCCTAAAAACAATGAGCAGTTTCCTCTGTGTCCTAATAGACCCAAGGCAGTGGATAAATGCTTTCCCCCTTTACAGATGAAAAATATAAAACCCTCTATGCAATGCTAGAGTGAGATTCTTGTACAATAGATCCATTTACTGTTTGTGCAAGACTTGCCTCTTGTCTTACCACCAGTGGTGAAAAGAGAAAGAACTTTTTAACCTCTTATATTATTCTGTACCTTGATAATAATTCTACTGGAATGAAGATCCTGTTTGAGGGTGTGGCAAGAGAGAACATCTGTCATTTCCCTCTACTGAGTTTTTCTGCCTTTCTTTCTGAATCAGTTTTTTTCCTCTGTTGAGAAATTACTAATGTAGTTCCTGACAACCTCATTTGTTCCTCTCTGGTAGGCTGGAGGAAGCATTGAGGAGGACCATGGCAATAGCTATGGAAGAAAGATACTGAACTACACCCCTTGTATGCTGGTATTTGAATGATCTCTCAGTGCTGTTGCTGGTGTGCAGGTTTAATGCCCGCCTTGTGAGAAACCATTGCTGCCTGGTTCTTCCCTGAGCTCTTCCTCAAGTTGCCACTGGAGGGCTTGGTCCTTTGGGGCATTTTGCTTTTCTGTGCCTTACATGATTTGTGTAGGGTAGGAAAGAAAGAAGCTTCATGAAGTAGGAGTTGTACTGTGAATTTCAATAGCTTATCTTCTGGCACTTTCTGACTGCAAAAGGATGATAAAAACATTGCCTCAAGAAGTCTTCACCACTGACCCCTGTGGGTGGTTTCTGGAAGCAGTTCAGGCTTTTCACCCTTTTTTTCCTGGGGAAGAGGGTCAGCTTGGCTAAGTTTAAGGGTAGAGTACTGCTAGATCAGCAAGGGCAAAGGGGTTAATGTAAGGGGTTTGTTAGTACTCTTTCCAACCACTGCTTAACCAGAGGAGTGTAGGTAGTACAGTGTATTTTATGAATTTACTGAAGTGCAAAGGAGTGATGCTTAATTAAGCCTTTGTGATTATAGACACTGGCCTCAAGCACAAACAAAGCTGCAGCTGTTTGGGATGATGTGGGCTGTGTGATCTCTGCTGCAGAGACCATCCTCACTGCCAGAGGGGAGTGAAGGGGAGAAATAAATCACTGCCAGAGCGTGATGCACCTTATGTGGACCTGGAGAGGAGAGCAGTTCACTTCCACAGCTTTCATTGTGGAGCTTTGTAACAGCCAGGCTTGGAAGGGTGCACACAGGAAATTGAGATGGAGCCAGTGAACCAGCCTATTTGCTTTTTGCTATTTGGATGTTGGTTTTTATGTTCTTCTTTTGGAATTGCTTTTTTTGTCTTGAATGCTAAGTCATTTAGGAAGCAGCCTACTTGTTAGATGCATCCCAGAAAAGGATTAAATTGTGGTTTAGGCCTCTCTTTAGAGGATGATCAGTGTGAGCATGTGACTGGATAGTCTAAAATGTTAATGGATTTCAAAAGGTTAGGATGAGAGGAAATAAGTCGGAACAGATCAAGGGCATCTGGACATCTTGTGACAGAGAGGAAGCAGACTGGACAAAGGAATTTAAAATACCAGCCCAGTGCAAATATTAAAAGAACATAATAGCAAATGGAATTTGATAAGGAGATGATAAGGAAAGTAGAATTAATGGGGAAGCTGAAATAGCTATCATAATGATACCAGTGTGAAGGCACTGATGTATTTCCATATAACAATCTCTTTGTAAGCAGTAATTTTTGTCTTTACTTAAAATAAATATTGTCTGTTGCTACATAAATATAGGATGTACATGACAAGTTGGAAAACAATATTATCCTGATGAAGTTCTTCAACTTCTGAATTTATCTGCAAAATTGAAAAGCATTATTATAACTAGTATGCTGGAGTAAAAATAAATCTGGGAGATAAGCTGGAGCACGGCTAGGTGTTGGATTCTTGTGTAGTGTGTATGGCTAAGAACTGGGACTTTGGTGTTTCTTCTGTTGTTTTATTTACTTTGCTGTAAGGTTCATAACCTTGCTTAGTCTTCCTCTACCTTTCTTTATTCACCTTTAATCAATGAAGGAAAAATTCATGCTTTAAAAAAAAACCCAAACAACAAAAAAGATTGTGAAATTCACAGGTATGTGTTTTAACTTCTAATGGTTTCATATCACTAATGCTCATTTTAACTGGAGATATGCCTTCAAATTATTTTATATCAGGAGAATTGCTTTATCACCTTTAAAGAACCTTAAAATCATAACATTTGAAATCCAAGGATTTATGTCTCGTGATCTTTCAGGATTGCCTGCTTTCCTCTTAAGTCTTCAAGTAAGCAGTTTTAGATATCTGTTCATTAGTTAAAAAATGGTGCTCCTGAGACCACCATTCTCTTACTGCTTTATCACAGAGATAGTGTTTACTTTGTGCAAGTTACTTCTGCCTCTCTGTTCCCACTGTTCTATGGGATGAAGTATTTGTCTGCAAACCTTCTGCCCTAGTGAGAGACATTCAAATATTCCAGGGGCAGAAAATGGGAGGACTGATACCGGTAATGCCATGAGTTAATGTCTGGTTCCCATTTCCCATAAAAAACCAACCAGCTGAGGCAGTAATCCACCATCAGAGACTTCTGTAGAGACCTGTTCAGATGTGCTTTGCTTGAATTTCATTCAGGCTCGTGTGGTTTGAAATAACAGCAGCTGCATGTGGACTGACTGAGCACTGGAGAATGTGAAAGCCTCTGGAAAGGGCAAGGCATAGGCTGTAGATTCAGAGCTACTTGGGAGAAGAGCAATAACCATTCAGAGCAAAACCTGAACTTATGAAAAAATAGCATTTTCCTTTCACTTATCTCCTCCCTCTTGCCCAGAATTTTGTTTAAAGGGTCAGAAGGGGATCATCAAAGCCCACGGTAATATTTATGTGAGAGTGTTCATTCACTTTGGATGCTTTTCAAAAACTTTTTTTTATTTTAAAGCGATGAAATTTTCCCCCATATATGAGCAAAGAAGATTGTCTTCCTGTCTTCTTTGCTTGTTTGGCAGGACGCTGAGGAAGTGTGAAGATGGCATCTCCTGAGGACAGTGTAACAGTTTGTTTTCCTCAAAATCTGTTCTTTTCCTAACCAGTAATAGGAAATGAAATTTTGAGAGATAAGTTAAGAAAAACATAAAGAGCAAAGTCTTTATTTCCTTGCTCATTCCAGACTTTTACAGTCAGAGAGCAGGCAAAAAGAAAAATAGGTTAGGGATGACTGAGGAAAATGGATGCAAGGAAAACATTTTGTGTATGTGTGTCTGTGGTTTTTCCCAATTTTTCAAACAAAGTAAAGCATGTGTTTGAAATGTTCTGTGAAGAATCACCTGGCAAATGCTTTTAAATGAACAAAGCAATATTTATTTCCACGTGCTCCTACAGCCTGCATTTGTTTGTGTCTGAATAGGAAAGCCTCTGTCATTTTAGTAGTGCTTCTTTTAATTTTTACATGTATTATGACACTCAGATGATGTCTTTATTGTAATAAAACATTAAAACATGACTTGTAACTATGCTTTAGCAGTAAACCTCCACGTAACCCAAAAAGCAAGACATTTTTAGTGTGGTTTCATCATTCCTTATTAATGCTGTAAATGGGGACTATAAATTTCTCTCTTCTACAATATATGTAATGAAATACTTAATGGATTGTGAATGACATGTTATAAAACTTGGCATTAGGTACTGCAATTTATATTTAAATGCATCTTAGGCATAAATAAATGCTCTAAAAATAGCAAACTGTTTGAATTCAGAATACATATAACCACTCATTTAGGTTTAGCAGTCTGGATGATGAAATCATTAGACAGTAATTTATTTCTGCAGAAACAGGTATTTGTTGTATTCTGAGGGGAGCTCCCCCAACCGCCCTGAGCAAACTCTCTAGGTAGAGAAGGATTTTATAACAACTGGAGGTGTTGCATATGTTCTGAGCAGGATTTTGGTAACCTATGAGCAGAATCTGTAATTTCAAAAGGAGCAAAGTGGCGTAACTGCTGCAAGTTAAACAATAATCAGGGAGAGCTTCTTCCAGAGGGAACCAGAAGAAGCAGAATAGGAGCACACAGTCTCACAAATACATTAAACTGCTCATTCAGCCATGAAGTGAAGGCCACAGGATCTGAGGGACAAGTATGGATGAGAATGGCCTTATGCTTTATTTCCAACATGCAGAGGAATGAAGCAGGACTTGGAAAAAGACCACTGAGTCCATTCTAGTTCATTCCCTTTAGGATTTTCAAGTGAAGTTGGCCTAGGTATTTGGATTAGTTCAGATCTGAGCACTTCTTCCTCTTGTGAGAGAGATTAGTAGCCATGCCCAAAGACAAACCATGCAGAATATCTGCAGCACAGCTCAGACATGAATAAATTAAATCATTTATCTCCCTTTCTGCCCTCCCTCTCTGTTTGCCTCTCCTTGCCAGCTGTGCTCTGGGGCTGTATCCTGCTACCTCTTCTGCAAAGGCTGGGAAACAGTGCTTAGAAATTCATGTTAGTTTGGGGCAATTGGAACAATTGTTTCCAACAATTGGAAACAAAAGAGGTTCTTGTACAGAACAGGTCTGCTGCCTTGATTCTTCCAGTTTTTGCAGGCCCTCAGTCTTGCTGCTGCTCAAGATACAGAATTCAGGAAGTAGCTCTTTCAGTAGACCAGGGCATAGAGAGGCTCGTAAACAGTAGATTTGATGTTTCTGTGGTTTTTTGGTGATGTTTTCCAGGGACGTGTGTACATGTGCTGTTCTGTGTCATGCAGAACATGGAGAGCAGCTGTGTTGCAGAAGGTTCCTTATACTTAAAGCTTCTGTGATGTGTTTCATGTTGGGCTGAACCTACTCCTTGGGGAGACAAGATTTGGTGAAGAAAATATACATTAAAAAAAGCAGCAGGGAAGCAGGGAAGACAGAAGGGCTGATTTCAGAGTTATCTGAGTGGCTGTTTCTGCCCTGCAGAGTCTGGATGCAGTATGCACAGATACGGTGTGAGCTCTTGGGCATCTGGAAGATCTCTTTTGTGAGATCATTATAAGAGATTATCTCCCTTGCCAGACCAGCAGGAAGTTGCACTAAGCAGAAATAAGTTGAAGGGGGCAACAACTGGACTAGTAGCAATTCATAGAGAACTACTTTTCCACTGTTTTTTTCCCCCCACTCTTTCACCTGTAATGGTGCTGGAAAGGGGAGAATCACCAAGGAGCTGCTGTGGAGTGTGGGGGCGAGGCTGAGGCTCTGTCTGCACCAGGACATCACTATTTCATAGTGCTCCTGCTGTGTGTCTGTCTCTGTACCACTGCAGGAGGGTGCTGAAGTGGCAAGGCCAGAAAGGCATTGTGCTTTTGTGTCTGTTGTGCAAGGGAAAGCTAGAGGAGAGGTAATTTATCTGGTCTATGGCTGTAACTCTTCATTATATAAACCTGTTTGTGGTTTTAACCAGCAGCTCTAAACACTAAACCCATTGGCACTGACTCTGCCACTGCAGAGATACTGAAAGAAGGTGCAAAGCGTTTGCATACTTCCAATTTCATCAGATTGCAAGGACTTCTCTTGAGCATCAGTAATAACTAAATGTCTTTTTGAAAGTGTTCTCCAGAGGGTGAAAGTTAGTCTTCTGTGAATTTCCACTTTAGTATATTATAGACCTATATTTTCTTGTTAAAATTACTTCAGCTTGAATAAATTGAGGGTTTCTTTTTGAGATGAAGATCTCTCTTGAGAACGGAGATTAATTTTAAAGCTTTGATCCTGCAGGTCACCTGATGTCTGAAACATTCACAGTAAAAATTGTGTCCCCTGAATTACTAGAGACAATCCTCTGGATTTCTCCATGAAAGATAGAACATACATGGCACCAGTACTGTGAACTCTCATGCTGCCACTGAGACAACCTCTTTAGCATGCCTTGATTTCGTTATTTTTCACTCTAGTTATGAGGAGTAGTGTGAGATATCATTCAGTACCCAGCACTGCCTATGTGGAGATATCTGGGTGCATCAGTATTCTCGTACTCAAATGGATGACCACAGTCCAGACCGCGAGTACTTTGATCTAGGTCTAGGAGTTTCAAATCTTTCTACAGGGCTCAGGGAAGACTCAGTCTATCCTGGTAGGAGTTCAGCTGGTTTGATTTTGTCCAAAGCTGTCAGGCTGCCTCCTTGCAGGAGGACAAGTGTAAAACCAGCTGTGAGATTTCAGTGCAGAGGTAGATCCTGGGAACACCTTGAGCAAGAGCTTCTGCACCGTTTCCTTCAGCAGAGTTGGCTCGGAGAGGAGATGCTGTTTAACTGATGTAGGTATAATGAAGAGTAGTGGTTGCTACCCCTTCGGTTGGCATCTTTTCCCAGATGCTCTTTTTGTGTTCCCCGATGCTGTGAGTCTGGAGGGCTAATACATAGTTACTTATTAGGTGGTCTTACTGGCTGTAAGGTAATTGCATTGGTTGTATTCCCTTTCCTTTAGGGGGAAGAAGTGCAACCAAGCAGGCCCTCCCAGCAGCACCCTTCACAGCTCAGGAGGCACACAGCCACCAGAATTGAATTTACTTGAGATAACCCATCTTAAGGCCAAAACAAAAACTTGTCAAAACAAAGCAAAGAACAAGTACTTTTCCTTTCATTAATGCTGCATTTCCCCTGCTTGGAGCTGGTTCATTAAACTGAAAATTGCTCAAAACAGGCATCTCTGTAAAGAATGCTTGGAGCAAAATTAATTAGTTTTGCTAGGTTAGTAATGCACCTTGCTTGGACTGAAGTTGAAATTATATTTCACAATAAAGCTGCGACACTTTTTATCAGAGTTGTCATTAATTGTAGGAAATAAGAGTGTGAGGGAAGAATTTGTCAAGTCTAATTTGTTAATACAATGACCCCTAAAAATTACTGATTTGCCTCATGAGAAACAACAGGATTTAAAGTAACATTTGAACATCACCTGAGCAGCACTGATGTCTTTATCTAGTCTGAGGAATTTCCAAACCTTCCTTTCATCTTGTTGGGTAGATCTTGCTTAAGGATATTCATAAGATGTTGAAAAAAAAATTAATCTGACAATGTTCATGTTTGCTGTTCCTTTTTTAAATCTAGATTCCTGTCCTTTTTTAAAGTTGCGGTACAGTTTGGAGAAGAACTTTATTTTGTAAGAACTGTTTGTGAGTGGTGATCCACTGAGAAGTTTTAATTCTGCAGCTGTTTCTTTGGTACTGTAAAGGTCTGGTTTTGATACTTTTGAGTGGCTAAGGCAAAACACAACTGCAAGGTGAGATGAGTAAATTTTTTCAAGAACTGGGTTTTTTTTTTCCTACAGTGGATACCTTCAGAAAACTCGAGTGCCACAAAATTGCCTATCACAGAAACTGGGTTACAAGGGAGCTCCTGGAGACAACACCCTGCTAGGTATTTAAAGCAGCTTATAAGTTTCCAGCTGATGCACTGAGAATTTTGGCTGGAAATTCCAAATAGACTCACTTAATGATCAGTGCTTGCTTCTGGTAGCATCCATAACGAATTTTTTTAAAATGAAGAATGAGGATATATAGAACATACAGTGTGTGATAACATCACTTCAGTCTCATTCCATGAGGATATTGTCAGATTTCTAATTCTGACTGCAGTTCAGCCTTATCCTGGTAGTCTGGTTCCCTCTGTGAATAATTGAGATGTTGCTGTTGCAGTTTCAACAGAAACAGCATGGTTTGGGTTTTGTGGGGAGGGGTTATTTTTGTTTTTCTCAAAGGCAGCTTTTTAAGATTTCTTCCCACCAACAGTGCTCTTGTTTCTCATGGCATCCCGTGTCTTTCTGGTTTGGTTTTTTTAATCCTCTCCTTTTATGTAGATCTTGGTGGGGATTTATGGTTTTCTTGCATGGCATTCTGCCAAACACATAAATACGGGAATAATAGGGACAGTAAGTATCCAGGGTATTCATCACTTTGGGCATTTTATTCCTTCTGGAGTCCCTAATTTCCTCTATTTTCCCCTCCCACTGCTAATCTCTTATTGTGTTGATTGATACATTCATTATACTATGGTGAGGCTTTCCCCTTAATTTTTTTCCTCCTGCACAGAGAACATTTCTGCTGCAATACCTTATTTTTATGCTGTTGATCAGCTCATTATCTCTCTCTCAGTAACTAATGTATTTTTAATGTATTTAAATTTCTTTCATGGTACCAAATCCATGAAAGGAATAGACACTGCTTCCTCAGCCCACTTTTATTATCACACTTTTGAAATGATTCACACTGTTGAACATATCAAATTCCCTAAAAATCAGTTTCCATGTGTAGGTTTAGATGTCACATCAGTTTGACAGAATATTTCTCTCCATGGGCTACTCAGTGAGACCAAAGATACAGCCTGAACTTTGTGGGAAAAGTGTTTTTCCTGTGTTTTCTGTCCACAGAGGTGGGAAAATTACCATGCAGAATTCTCTGTGTACCTGTCTAATCACACAGTAACAGAGGGGTTGCAAGCAGTATGATAACAGTCAATACAGAGATATTCCAAGGGTTTTTCTGGTGATTGCTGCTCCCTTCTCCTGCCCCAACTTCCAGCACTGCACTCCTGCAATGGCACACTTGTTTTAGTGTGGTAGAAGACCTGTCCCAGGGTTTATCTGCTGCATTAAAGTAAGTGTGTCAAGCCTGCTCTCTGAGCTTAGGGTACAGCTAATACAAATAAGTGAACAGGTAGTTCTGGGTTGGAGGGCTGGCTGGAGGAGCTGTGTGAATAGATGATTTTGGGGAGAGAGCATGGGCACTTTGGATGAGCTGAGTGATTTCTAATTAAAAGATTTTGAAAAGTCTATTTTGTCATTTAAATGAAAACAAAAAACGTGAAAGGATACAACAGTTCTGCTTTTTTGGTTTTGCTGGCAAAAGCATTTACTACCTCTGATACTAATTTTCCATATTAGGTTTTCCTGAAATGGAATTTAGTTCAGTGGTTCTAAAGGTATGTGAACAAGACTCGGCTACATCTCTATCAAGCTATTTCTAATTCTCTGTAAACATTTTACAGCTGTATTCTCACCCAATCTGTCCAGTTGCTGTGGTGCCAACACCTTGCCTCATGGTGCAGCAGGTGTTTCATGAGGCAGACAGTGATTTCAACCTGCTCCTCCTTTGTCACTACAGGCTCCCTTCTTGTCTCCAGATTGATGTATCCATTTAATTAATGGCTTTGGGAGGGCATTTGGGTCCACAGATGAGGATAGGAAATAGGAGTTTGAGGGGGGGCGCTGTGTGGCTGCTCCTCTTCTCTTGTCTCTCTTGCTGTTTGTTGCAAAGAGGTTATAACTGATGCTAATTTAGGGCACTTGGCACAGGATTTGAAAAGGGAATACATGCACTTGGCAAATGCTAGTTCTTGGAAATCTTGCCGCAGAGCAAAAGAAACAGTAACTCTGAGACAAATCCATTTACTTGACACAAACTGCCTCCATGAGAATTTTCTTAATATGTTCTTTTCAGTGAATGCCTTTTTGTTTGTTTTATAGTAGTTTGTCTTTGAATAGCTTAGTGGTTCTTCTAGAAGTGTACTGTGTTTGGAACTGCTTGACAGAGGTTAATCCTGGAGGAAGATGTCAGGTCTGCTTTTCCTGTGAGCTGGGGAGGGGATAGAAATGAAAAAGGAATTAAAAGTCTTTAAAAACAAGACGTAAACTAAAAGAAAACACTCTGACATAAGTAGTTGTGCTAACTAGGAAAACTGGGAAACAGAAAGTATGATCCCTTTTATTATATAGGTCAGAAATGTAGAACCTTTTTTGTCAGATCAAATGTAATGATACTAGACTTTTCAGTGTTACTTTGATAATGGGGGTCAGTAAATTGCTTATGACTCATTACTCGCTAGGAAACACACTAACCATGGAAAAAGTCTTAGGTGATGAGTGGAGGGATTGCTGAAAATGTTACCATGTTGGAGGTGATTGACATCCTTCAGAAACTGAGACTTTTTAAATGGAGTTTTGGACTGAGAGCACTAATGGATAATTAACACTTATTCCTAATAAACTGTAATTGATGTGTAACATGTAAAGCATGTGTTCTAAATATCAAACGAATAATAGCAAAGCAAAAGTTATCACAACTAACTAGCCAAGCTCTGTGTTGAGGGAGGAGTGATAAAAAGGTTAACAAACACTTGTAAATGCAGTTTTGCCTTCACAGTGGGAATTGAGCAACATTACTTGGTAACTGGTGAGATTCCAGCTGTTCCTGTTGGGAAAAGATGTGCATGTAAGCTAACAAAAAATTCCTAGCTATCAGTAGGTGATTCTGAACTTCTGGTCTGACTTGAACCACTGCCAGTTTCTGTAGCCAGAGGGAATCAATCATTCAACATTCATTGCTCACAAATGGTGTTTAGACCCCTCAAAGTGGTAATGAAACTCAGTGGCATCTTAAAATATGTTCAAGAGCATGGAAAAGGGGTGGTGATGCAGAACAGTAAAACTGAATGAAATCAATACAGGTGACTGGCAGTTCGATAGCACCCAGAAAAACACATTTGTGTGTACCAGTGCACTGTTGAACACAAAGAGCTTTGAGAATCTATTGGGGTGTTTATTTACAAAATTCAATATGTCTGTGTTAAATTTAGCTTGACAGGTATTGTTGTAAGCATGTGGTACCTTACTGTCTGCTTCTTACCAGGATCATCTTGAAAACTCGGCCAAAAAGCTCAGCGTTTCTCAGGAAGGAAAGCCCAGGAGCATCTCAGCTCCAGCCGGTGTCACTTGTTCTTTGTTCTGGGCATCCTTCTCACAAAAGCTCCTTTGCACTGGGTTTTTCTTATGCTTCTCCATGGAGAAAGGTTTCTGTGGAGCAGCACATCCTGGGCTAGGAAGTAGTTTCCTTAAAATATCAAGCAAACATGCCATCACAATAAACTGATCACCTTGGGTATGCACACTGTTTTGGCATAAAGAGGACTCCATTACTCTGGTTTTTCACATAGGTTGTTGTGGTTGCAGCCAAAGTGCCATGGAAAATGGCTAATTATCCCTTGTCTGTCAAATAACAGGTAAGAAAAAGAAACTGCAGATCAGTGTTCCTACACTACTCAGTATTCCTCTGTAGTGCTGCTTAGGGCTGTCATTTTACTGTGTTGATGATGGTTACAGTCGAGAACTAAATACTTAATAAGGATTTAGTTATAGCAGTTAGTTATTTAAACATTTCTGGGATGCATCATCATGGCTAGACTTCACGAACGAAGATTTACAAGGGCTCTACCCACGCTTGCTACAAGCACGTTGGTGGCTA
>JAWWEW010000166.1:249936-285094 GCA_035583185.1 Anabacerthia variegaticeps
CCGCCAGCACAGCTCGCAACCTCATAAGGGCACGCAAGCTTCTCCCCCACGACAAGGGGGTGTCCATGGAGAAGTCTGGGATGCAATATTATAATTAATTACAGTTATTAATTATAGGGCTAAATGCTTGGCTTTGAAAGCTCTGTGCTGCTCAGTTCTCCAAACCTTCTCTATCAGCATGTGAGTTCTGGGGTATTAGCTGTGAGGGACTCTCCTGGCACAAGCACTGTCTCCTTACTGGTATTTATGGTTGCTTGCTGTTGTGTCTTCGTGTTCCCAGGGTGGTGTGTGCAATCTGAGGCGAAAGGAGAGTGAGTGGGGCAGGAGGCTGAAGGGCTCACTTGGCCCTCCAAGGCGAGCTGAACACCCACGGTAAGGCAGAAGTTGTGCACATCTATTGAATTTACGTGGCTGTTCCAGCACATGGAAGCTCTTGGGAAGCTTCAGCAACAAGTACTAAGACCACCAAGCAAACTGGTTTTCACTTCATGTTTTCAGCGCACAGTACTTCTGACATTCCCTTTGGAGCCCAGTTGTAACAAAACTGTAACCTATAACAAAGGGTATTAAGTAAGCCAGAATTCCTTTTTACTCTATCATGATTGCTGTATTCCCCAATCCAGAACTGTTACATTCTTGATAAATCTGTAAGGACTCTGTGTATGGGTTGTAAGGATATTCTACATCCTACTAGATATTTGAAAGTGTTTGTTAGCTTATTATCAAGTAATTGTTTCTGTGGAGTAAAACAAACTATTAAAAACTTCAGCTTAACCCTGGTACCATTTCTTGAAATGAGAAAGTTTTCAAGATCTTTGTTCAAAACTGCCTTTTGTAAATAATTTGCACTCCTGAAAAAAAGGATTGTGTTACTTTGCCGGAAATGTGCTTATTACTTCATCCAATCACTATAGGTTTTGAGACAGAATTTTTTTAATGAAGACTTCTTTCTAGACAAAAGTTGTTTCCAGACAGACATGCTTTACATGCTTTACAGGTCCTCCAAATCGTACCTCCTTTCCCAAGATTTTAAACTTTTTTCTTTAAACAGTGTCAGTGTGCCTTCTTGAACAGTTGATATTTTTGAGACCACTCAAAGCTATAAATATATATATTTGGGCAGATCAGAATATATGTGTGTCTCTGTGGAGATGGAATCTGTGACTAGAATGAGGATTTTTCCCATCTCTGTAGGATGCTTCATGTAAATAGCACCCTGGGATAAACCCCGCAGGAGTTTGCTGGCTGATGCCCAGGGATGGTTTTAGCACACACCTCCACAGCCCCCAAAACAGCCTCCTGCACAGAGACCAGCACAGCAGCCACCTGCACAGACGAGTGACAAGCTGTGTGGGAACAAGTGACACTTGTTCCTTCCTTAAAAGCTTGTTGTGAGGCGAGTGCTTTTGCAGGAGTTGTACAAGGAACAAAGGAGGTAACTTCTCCAAAGCAGGCCCGTGCTTCTGGCAAGTTTTTTGTGCTTGATGCTAAAGTCTAAAAGTTCTGTTCCTGCTGAGCAGGCAGGGGGGGAGCTCATCACGTATTTTGTACCTGCAGCACATGAAGAGGTTTGCTGTGATGCCTTGCTTTAAGCTGCGTTGCTAGTGCTGGATCTGAGGAATGTATCGGTACCATGGAGCTGAAAGGTGCTACTCAGGTAGGAGCCTCGGTGCTGCCAGGGCAGCCCTCTGTGCGAGGGCTTGGTTGCCATCCCCTTGGGCACCTAATACCGTGGGGAAGCCTCGTGCCAGTCCTGCTGTGGTTTCACAGTTGTTTTCTAGGAGCAAGTGACCTGTTGGTGTGCTGTCCCAAACCTGGGATTCATTTATTTACTAGCAGAGGTCTGTCCACAGTGCTGTGCTGTGATCCCTACAGACACAAAGGCACCAGTGATATTTCAAAAGGGTCCTTCCTCTTGTGTTTCGTAGGAAATTAATTTTGACTGACAGTTTTAAGAAGGTCACATTCATTAAATTAGGAGTTGTATTCAGGCCTTCTACTGTTGTTTTATAAAGATTACTCCCATTTTTGTGCAGTTTAAATATTTCTGTTTTCTTTGAAAACTTAAGATGCATCAAAAAGACAGAACGAATTATCTATCAAGCCCTTGCATAATCCTAAAATATACCTCTCTAAGTATATAATGACAGTGTGCACTTTTAAATAAATTCTTCTAGCAGTAGCAAAGCTGGGGATTTGATAAGTCTCACAGGCCAATTTCAAGTGAGCAGAAAGAGACAATTTGTCACAGTCAAGTGATCTTAGGACCTGCTGTCTTTATTTTTTTTTTAAATACAAAGTATAAAAATTCAATGCTGTAATTTTAGGGAGATGTTCCTAACTCAATTCATAGGGATTTAAAAACAGTACAGTAGTAGTATATAATCATTTTTGTGAGAAAAGTTTTGAAGTCAACCCACCTACATCGAAATAACTGCTAGTCTGTAGAAGTTAGAGGAAAATGTAGAGATAACTGCATGAACTAATCTTCAGTTATTTTATACATCTGAACTCAAAATTCTTGATTTGTTTTCCCTCTCGTCACTACAAAGTGGACTCTGGGTTGCACCTGGTTTACTCATATCAAACTCACAGGAATTTGGGTTTTAGAGGATGATTTTGGCTCCCCATTGGAGTTTTTTATTGCTTTTTCCGGTCTCCCAACCTCATTTGCATGCTTTGCAGAGAGGCACCAAGCATGGTCTGAGTAGTATTTTTGACAGAGTTAATGAACATGGTTGTACTGCTCTTTATGCCTCTTAGGCAGTGGAAATGTTCTGCAATTGCTAAGTCAGTATAAATAATGCAGGCAGTAAATAAATGGCAAATAGAGATTTTGGAGTAAATATAGTAGTATGATTAACCTTTTATCTTTGCTGATACACACTGTGAAAATGGGAAAATTGAATTTGAAGCAAACCTGTGTTCCCCTGTCAGATCCCTGATCCTCTCAGCCTGGGGCTGGGATTTGGAGGGATGCCCACATCACTCACCTGCTGGAACTTGCACCAATCCCTTGGCTCTGCAACCCCCCCAAACCTTCATGATACATTTCTATGGCTCTTTTCAGTGGCCCTGAAATGAGTCATAAGACGTAAAACCTGAGTGGTGCTGGGGCGGAGGGAGTGTTAATTTTCAGGGATAAAAGTGTGTTCTGCACAAGTCATTTGGCCTGAATAGGAAAGGGCTAACTTTCTACTTAGATGTGGTTTGTTTTTCCTGCAGTTGATACACAAACTAATATTTTGTCCTCAACTTTTAACCCTAATTTATAACAAGAAAAGTGACTTCTTATGTTCCAGTGGTTCTTCCAGTCCATCTTGCGTGCTGGCAAGTCAGCCATGACACCCGTATATCCTAAGCAATTGGGTTTCCTTTTCCAGTGTAGCACTGCCAGTAAAAGCCCTTTACAAGAACTGGATGATGATGATGAGGCCACCCAGTGCCTTACAATGCTCTGTATTTTCTGTGTCTAGGCAAGTATTCAAATGTTGTCTTGCCAAGTGGTTGTTTAATTGTAGTAGCTGCTGTGGCAAATACTATTAGGACCTGTCTGTGTTGCTTTGCCAGTTCCTTGTTACCACCTGATTACCTTAGTAGGAATATGGACAATAATGAGTGTGAGTGGGCAAACTTTGTGTTCTGGGATGATTTAAACATTACTGTGTTATACTGTGCAATATCTTTTTCTGCTGCAAGTAAGTGGATAGGAGCTCGAGTTAAGCTTCTAGATTTAATATTGTAGAGAAATGTCAACAATTACAGTGCAGTGTGGCCAGATGTCATTTGTTTGACGTAATGGTATTGCTGATGACTCACTTGTTACCTGCAGCTACTTACAGCTGAAATAGAAAGTACTCATGATGTCTTTTCATTATACATTGAGAGAAAAGGCGAGTCTTGTGTCAGGTTGTTGACTGTCCTCAAAGAAATTGAGTGCAAAAATCTAGCATGAGCTGATGAAGGACAAACAGTCAGTACAAGAAAAAGAAAAAGTTAAAGTAAGCTGAAAAAAATACCTAACTGTCCTTAAATTGGGTGAAATGGAAGATAGTTTCATATGGATTTATTTACCTTGTCTTAAAAACCCAAAGAAACATCTCTGTCACTCCCTCATCACAGCAGTAACGTTGCAGTGAGCAGTATGTTATTTATGGCTTTTCTGGTGGGCAAAAAAATGCACATTCCACTGCTTTTGTGTACTGTCTTCTATTACAGTTTATGAAGAAATGGAATTATCTTGGGAATAAAAAGTGGATAATTAGTATCAAAACCAAAATGCAATTATACTTGCAAAATTAAGCTATTTGGAGAAGATTGTTTTTTTTAAATCATGGAATAATTTCAACCAGAAGAGGGTTACAGAATATGGATTCCAATCTCATGTTAGTTATCCTTTTCCTGGCTTCCCAGAGCAATTGAAGCTAGATGCAAAATTTGCATATAGCCTTTGAATTCTTGCCAAGCAGAGCCACGTTTGCATCTAGAAATTAAATGAGGCTCCATTTCTGTGTTCAAATACTACTAGACGTGGAAAGGCATTTATGGAATTAATCCATGTCAAGCCTTTGGTTTAGTTCTTTTCTGTTTTCACATTTCATTATTCATGAAAGCTTTTTCATGACTGTTTTTGCTCTGTTTCAGGTATCTGCAACTCCTTTCCATGTGAAGTCTTCCACCACATGCCTGGGTTTTTTTGCATTACTACATTGTCCAAATCATTAATGGAAATATTAAATAGCATTGACTGCAGATGGGGTTGCACCTGAACTGCACTTAACACTTGCAGGGGGTAGATTTCCAGTTGGGTGCGTGCAGTTGCATTCTCATGGTGACAGAGATAATGTCCCTTAGTGTTTGTGAGAACATCTCCTGTTGGGACATTGAGGGGGAGGGGGGTACTTCAGGGTGGGTTCCACAAAACCAAGAGCTCCTTCCAGGAAGAAAAGTAAGACTAATTTGGTGTTACATGGCTGCTTATTTGTAGTTGCCTTAAAGCAGTGTCTAAATGCCTGCAGCTTCAAAATATTCTGAAAGGTTAAGCTTACATAGTTCATTTATGTTGGGATGGGGCTGCTGAAGGTGGGGAGTTAACGATGCAGAGAAAGTTTCATCTAGCATTTTATGTCATGGGCAGTGGCTTAGAGCAGGACCACCAGGTGACTTGGACAAAACTAACTTAGCTAAATATTCTTCAGTTGATTCTTTTGCATGTGAGTAAAGCAACACAATCAGACCCTGTCCCTTCATGACTGAGGGTCTTTATCCCTGATCCAACATAGCATTTTAACTGTCCCTAGTAAATATCTCTCTGAAGTTAGAGGAGCTTTGTTCTCCTAGAGGTGACCACGTGGCTGAATGCAGTCCTTGCACACCACTGCCAGTCCTAGGATTGTGAAAGGTCTTATGTTTGAAAATAGAATCCTTGCTTTAGCTATTGTAGAGGCAGCTGTGCCCTAAGGGTGAAGCAGTGCTTTGGAAGCCAGGCAAAATTTAATATATGATTTCCTCAGGAGTTACCCGGAGTGTCCATTTAATCTTGATCAGTGGCTTCAGAGGTGTTCTGTTATTAGATTCAACCTGGGAATGTGCCCTGCAGGATGAAATGGATGCTGCTGCTTGCAAAAGCTGCTAGATTCTTTTAAATATTTAAGCAGAAATAATAAAAGTATTTGGAATGCCTCGTGTATTCTAAATATTGTTAAATAATTTGAGTTGCAAACCTGGAAGAGGAAACCAGGAGGGGTTTTACCTTCAGCTAGGTAATTTGCTGATAGGAAAAGTCCTATATGAAGTGATCAGTCAGCTATGTATGAGCCTGTTGCTTAGCAACTACATGAGTAAACTTTCACTTCTCACTACATTTTCCAAATTTCATTAGATTCAACAAATAAAATTATTTTTTTTCTTCAAAATACAGAATAAAACCTTGCAGTTTAGAAAATGTAGTCTTCCTGTCATGTTATATATTTAAACTTACATCTCAGGAGCAACAGGTATGAAATGAATTTGTAATCTTCCTGTAAACTGCTAGGATAATGGCAGTTCACATCAGTAAGTATTAGCTAACTGTGTTTTCTAAAATAACATCGTTAGGTGGAAAAACACTTACTGCTTGTCCTGGTTTCACCCCAGCCCAACATGGCCACTCACTCCTCCTCTCCTCGTTGGATTGGAAGAGAATTGGAAGCGTAACAGGGAGAAAACTCTGAGTTTGAGAGAGACAGTTTAATAGGGAAAGCAAAAGCAGCACATGCAAGGAAAGCATTTAAGCCTTGTTTTACTCTACAGGTCACTTTCAACTAACCTGAAACAAAACAAACCTTGCTTCATAAAACCAAGCAAACTAAGAAGTATCTCCATAAACCTGTATTTAATATATATATATATTTATACTAGTATGAATGTGATGTGCTTTTCATTACGGTCTGGTGAAATGATGCTGTAGGATTCAGTCAGCAGGTATGAAGTTAAGACAGTACTGGTTTATTCCTTCATATGAATTGAAATCCACTTGGCTCTTGGAACAGTTAGTCCTGGGTTCTTTCAGAACCAACCTTTGATTTGTGCTGTATAAAGATACCCTTTTGGTATATGCAGTTTTTGGACACATTTTACCCTATTTCAAGAGCTGTCAGAGAACATTCAATGGCTGTTATAGAGACTTTTCTAGGTGGTGATAAGAATATTCCTAAATAGCATTTTCAGAACCTTGATTATAAAGTGAAGGTCGCACTGCAGCCTAAGGGGTTCCCTTTCCCTTTCCCTTTCCCTTTCCCTTTCCCTTTCCCTTTCCCTTTCCCTTTCCCTTTCCCTTTCCCTTTCCCTCTCCCTCTCCCTCTCCCTTTTTTTTCTTTCCTTTTTTTTTTCCCTTCCCTTTTCCTTCACTTGCAGAACAAATCTTTGGATGCTCTGGAAATTTCTATTTCACACAGAAACGAAATAAGTGTTCAGAAAGTATCTAAATGATATATAAAAATTGCTAGTGTTCTACTCTGAATGTGTTTGAAGCATTTTATAAAAGAAAATACAGTGCATTCCTGTTTGAGGATTAAAAACCTGCCTGCCACAGAAACAGTGACACCTGACACACTGTAAGAGGTGATGTCTGGAATCTAACAGATTTTGTAAGGCAGCATCATAATTACAGTTAAGGTTACTAGTATGTTTCTATGTAGAAAGCTATTAAATTAGTCAGATCTAAGTGGTTGAAGTTAATCTGTTTTAATGAGCAATTACACCGGGGACTGATATGGCCCATGTTTGGAAAGCCTAGGCTGAAAATCAGAGATCTCAGAGCAAAGAGCCAGTACTATTTAATGTGGTAGTAGTGGAGAGGTTTAAGGTGGGTTCTGAATCCGTAGCAAAGTGAGGCTGGTGACCTTGAGACATCCTCAATGGCAGCCTTGATGTTTTCTTCCCCCTTAATAGGGCTGTTCCTTATTTCTTCTTTGGGAAGGCAGAGCCGCTGTAGCTGTTTTCGAATCTCTTCCATGGTGAAGGTGCTAGTTAAACAGTACTTAAGTTAAATTTACAATTCCTGCATTTTACTCTTCAGTGACTTTAATCATAAAATTAAGCAACTCTTTGGAGAACAATTATATTTTTTGTAATACTCATTTGCTGAAACATTTACCAACACTTGCACAGGGTACAGTTTCCAAAATATGCCTTCAGGAAATGTCTTTAGGCTATTTTTCAAGCCATTTTCATGTAGTGCACTTATAGGGAATGATTATCACCTAACAATCCTGAGATCTAAATGCAACATCACAAGGGGAAGTGGCTTGAATTGCTGAGACTTAGCAGCTGCCTTCTCTCAGGTAAGGCTGCAATGATTTGCTGGCTTTTCTGCCTTCTCTTTCCCCTTTGTTACTGTTCCCCCAGCTCGAGGGAACCCTTCTGTGACTGGGCCATGCCTTACATCCACTGGGATGGTGTGAGTTGGGCATCTCTCTGCACAAGGAGCTTGGTTGAGCTGAGCCTGAGGGTGTATTTGAATACATGCCTGGAGAAAGGTGTGGTCTGCTTGTCTCTCCTGAGAGACTGAGACATCAGACGTGGGTTTGACCAGTAGGAAAATGGGTGATGTGGAGGGCGGCAACCCATTGCCAACCAGCAGTGGGTTGATGCAGAGATTCCATCTGTAGTGACTGGTTTGAGCCACTGTGGGTTATCCCTGAGTGGACATGTTGAGCTTTAAGTGAACCCAATGGCAAGGTGTGATGGCAAAGTTGTTACTCTTCCCTTTGCTCAGAACTAACAGTGCACACAACAGATACCCATTTTGTTTACGTGGAAGGTTTCTTTACCTGTTACTGCTCAAATTATTCATGTTTTTCTACAATCCATATCATAAAGTACAGTGGGTGCTTCTCAGTGAGGCAGAACTGATGTGGTGTTAGTATTTGTACTGAGACTTTGATCTATGCAGAGTAGTGGGAGGACTCAAAAGAAACAAAATAATCACCTAATAACATTTCTGACTGATGGGAACAGAATTCTGAAAAGATCATCGAGGCTTTGCAGTTTTTGCATCTCCCTCTTGTTAGCAACAAAACCAGACTATCAATATTTGGTGTGCTCATGTTTCTACAGATAATTACATTTAACAGCTTTTATTTATGTAAGTCTTGAGGAAGAGCTTCATTGTATTTGAGTAATTTCTTTCTCCTGTTTGTCTGAGACCAGTCAGGCAGATAGAAATGTGCTTTTGTTCTTTCCCATCCTAATTTATCTTCTCCATTTTTTATCTTCTCCACCACTTTCAATTTATTTCTTTTTTGGCTACAGAGGACCGTGATCAGCTTTTAGTGAAAAAACTAACCAGAGAGAGCATTTAATCAAAACATTTGTACATTGAACTTCATTTTCCTGATTTTATTTATTTATTTAGATACCTGATATAGGAGTTTAAGTGATGTGACTTAATAATAGTAAAAGCAAGTGCTCACAGGGAGAATTCTGCTGGTTCTCATAGCTCTTGCCTTGGGTTGATAGTATTTCATTAATTTCATTGAGATCCTATGTGACAGCATAATTATGATATGATAAGAATTAGCTAGGTGGGGTAAAATTATCTGCCAGTAAAGCCTCAAAGACAAGGTCACACAGAGTACAAGGAGTCTTCAAAATTATGTTTATAGAACTAAGTGTTCTAGATACAGAAAAATAAAACCAATAATGCTGTAATTTTTTATACTACTTCTAGTGACTGCAAAGCAGTTCACCAAAATGGTTTCTCTAAAGCACTTTAAAAAGCCATTAATGTTAATTTAGAGTTCATTTTTGGTTATGCAGGGCTATATTAAAAATCAGGTTTGTGGTTATGCAGCTGGGAGTTAAAAAAGCAGTAAACAGTTCTTCAATCTTCTACATTTGATAGGGCAGTTTTAAATTGGCTGTTCCTGAAAAACAAAATGATGCTCTGGTCCTTTTTATGGGACCAGTATACAGAGCTGCTTAGCACAGGTGCCTGTGGATAGTCCTGTACCTTACATAGGTTTTGCTGTTTCTAGATTGTTCCCCAAAATATTTTGTTTACTTATTTAGTCCTGTTAGTATTTCAGATAGTCCTCTTATCATTCCTGTATAGGCCCACCCTGTCAATCCCTATATTAATGGAGCTCCTGATAAAAAGACCAGGGTTTGTTCATCCCTGTTACACAGAAAAGAAAAAGCTCCCCCCTTGGACTTCATGGCCATCCAATGCATTTGGCAAGACTGCTGGTAAAACCATTAGGATATTTGACATGTATTGAAGTTCTCTGCCAGACAGTGCAGCAAGATGGGTCTTGTGAGTAAAGCAGACCTGGAAGCTAGATTTCTGTGACCTTGCAGAGGTCACTCCCAGCACAGCTCCCTGGTGACTGCTCGGGGACCAGCCCCACCACTGGGCTCCACAGAGGTTCTGAGCAGCAGTGATGCAGTCACCAGATTAGTGACAGAGAAAGTCATTTAGGTGTTCAGACATAAAGGCTGCCCCATGCTACCTTCTCTATCAGTTCCCTCGCCAGGTGAATGAGAGCCCGCTTTGCTTTACTGCCTGTAGCCTGACCAAGGGCTTGGTCAGCTGGGCCTCTTTATGAAGTGCCTGGAGATGCATGGATGTGCTCTGTGGCATGGCAAGGGATTTGCTGTTGATGCTTCTAGAAAATGCAGTAATTTTTAAAAAATTATACTTTTTTAATTGCTGCAAGGGTTTTTAAATGAAAAGAAATATTTGTGCCCATTTGCTGACACTGAGATATGTGTTGTTGGATCTCCTGCCTTGTTGAAGAAGATAATTTGATCAAGAGTAATTCTGATAAGATCTTCCTAGTTTACCTTATACATGTGTTTATGTTTCTGTAGCTGTTTGTGTATGCATATACCTTTATTTTGTGGTTTGTAGCATCAACTGAAGTAACTCTGGAACTGGGTTGTTTGTGATGTTTTTGTTTGTTACTCCTTTCAAAGCAATCCTAGGCACTGTTCTATAGCAGTCATGTATTCTTTCCTTTGCTTTTTTTTTTGCCTCTTCATTCAAAATTTGACTCACTTTAGATTTTATATAACTCTCCCCTCCTTTGGGTGCAGTGTTTTTCTTATCAAGATTGATTATTTCTCTGGTGTGGTGCTGCCATTGTGTGTTCCCTGGTTGGGAGAAAAGTCATTGGCACAAGTGGAACACGTCAGGCTGAAGGAGGTAATGGTTTCTCGTTTTGAGCCCTCTGACATTATGTTGTTCTTATTTTTTGGCCTTGAACTTCACTCTGCACTTCACTGAGGACTTTGAAAATGTAATTATGTGTAATTCATGAATTAAATAATTGTGCAATGTTTGATTTTAGTTAGTAATGTCTTTGAAATAGAGAAAACCTGTCTTCCTGTAAACAGTGAAGGATTCAAGGCAAAGAGGCGACCCCTTTCTATTCTGCACCAGAGAATGAATAATACTTGAGCCTTACTTTGTAATTCCTTTTTACTGATCCTGAACTGGCAGCAGTTTTGTGTAGGGGTGGAAAAAGTTCGATGGTGGGGATCTCTCAGTGCACCAAGAGCTAGTAATGTCTTCCTGAAAAAGACAAAAACCTTCTATAAATCAGGACCTGGTTTACCTTGATTCTTGCCATGGTTTATGTTTACAGATGGCTTTTCTCATTAGTATCACAGGAGCAGGGAGCTGATTTCTTCAGCTTTAAATTTGTTTCTACACTTTATGGCCAATTTTGTGTTCAATTATTATTTGCTTTTATTTTTATTAATAATGACTTGTAAATAACGAGAAAAGTCTAGTAAAATGGGGAATTGGTTTATTTGTGCTTGTGATGTTTGTATTTTAATTGGAATTATGTTCCTGATTCTAATCGTGAATCCTAGTTAAGGATATTATATCCTTTTTCCTTATTTGCATACAAATTGCGGTCTAACAAGCAGCCAGGTTTTCACACTCTGCATTTTTAAATGAAAGTTTATTTTCAACATTTATTACCAGTACACTTTTCCCCCCATAAGATTCGGTTCAGTACAGTAAGGATATGGGGTCTGCTCTCTGATGGACTCTAGTGCATTTTAACAGGTGTTCTTTCAAAAGGAGGAAAGCAAGAAATAAACTTGGAGCTTCATTTACGTGTAAATGTCAGGGCTGTGATATTTTTATTTCTTCTTAGTCCAAACTTAGCACAGTGTGATTTAGGGCCAGTGTGATTTAGGGCTGATGCTGGAAAGGCAATGAGCCATTGTTTTAGTCCCATGTTGACCATGAGGGCTCAGCACAGCACTGGGAACCAGCAGCGGGAATCCCCCAAGGAATCTCTGAGTGTCTGGTGTGCTTCCTGGATTGGACTGGGACATTTCCTTGCCAGCTCAGCGCTTCTAATGCCAGAAGAAAAGCTTGTCCCTAATGGGTCAAAACAAGATTTATTTGCTCAGTGTCCCATTTGCATTAGTGGGTGTGAATAGATCTGCAAGGGAGGGTGAAAGCATAGCAAGCAAATACCTGTTTTCAGCCTTCAGCTAAATTCTTCTCTTTGGCCTTTCTGAGCTGGACATGATTTTGATCTATTTGCTGACTCCTAGCAGGAGTATTTTTCATCAATGTGAGCCTTTGTAGCTTTTAGCATCTACCAACTATTTTCTTTGCTTGTGTTCTGAGCCAAGACCTCCTTGGTTTTAACCTGTATCACTGCCTGTTTCTACTAATGCCCTTGATTCTCTCCCAGCTCCTATTTTTATATCTAATACAGACACCTCTTACCTTGTGGTACATATCAGGGTGATTAAAGCATGTGGCTATGTACATAGCAGATCAGAGTCTCTGCTTTGACTGCTACATTTTAATGTGAGTGGGTTTGTTCATTTTTCCCACTTAATCTATATCTGATGCTGTAGTTACTCTAATTCCAGATGCATCTCTGCAGTTTCTTCCACAGTGAACATTAATGAAAAGAAATTGGTCAGCTCCCCCATGGCAGCCCTGTCCTGTGTGTGCTCTTTGTGCCCTGCCTGTTGGGTGTCTTTAATGAGCCTTGGTGCTTCTGAGGAAGGATTTCATTTTAGTTTTGTTCCTTTTTGCTCAGCTGAATTTTTACCTGTCTTGGTGTGGTTTTGCATTTGATGCACCATTAAATGGTACTATGTACCATTTAATGCTTTCCTCATTTCAATGTAATTTCAGCTTTTTAAGTCTGTCATCTTGCTTCTAATGACCCCTCAGTTCAGCTACTCTGGTTTCTTTCTGCTTGTCCTCCAGCTCCTCTCCATGGGCGGCCAGCATGCTGTCCTTCAGCAGTCTTCATCACTGTCTCTCAGCGCTCAAATCTTTAAAATGTCATTTTTAGCAGAATTTTAGTAAGTTTCCTGATTTTTATGGAATCTACTTTTCTGAAGTTGAGTATCACCAAAGGATTCTCTTTTCCCTCTTTTTTTTTCCTTTCTGTTACTCCTGCAGGGGATGCCTCTAACTACTTTGTGGTCACTCCTGCAGTGGGCATTTCTAGTTGTGGGGTTCTGATTGCCCTGTCTTGTCTTAGGACCAAATAAGGTTTTGCATCCTGCTTGTGAGCTCCCAGTGAGCTGCTTTTGCACTGTTACTGGAGCAGGTGAGCTCGTTTTCCTGTCTGTTCTGGTTTTGGGTGTTTGAGGTGTTGTTTTTTTCTCTTTATAATTTAATTTTATTCCTGATATTGAAATACCTTGCTTACTGTCTTCCTTCCTCCACATTCCTCATATGCTTTGCTTGTCGGTGTCTTCACTCAGCACTAGACATTGCAGTTCCTTGTCAGTGCCTTCACTCAGCACTAGACATTGCAGTTCCTCAGTCACATATTTAAGAGAAACTATTAAATTGGACATTCTGTTAAGCAATTCAAGTTCATTTGCTATAATTGCTTCCATGGTGCATTGAAAAAATTTGTGCTACTTCTGAATGGACTCGGAAGTTGAGTCTATGTGCTCTGTAACTCTGAAGCACTTCATGGTATTGCTGTTTTTCTTTGACTCTTGGGCTTCTCTTTTTATTCTCTGACTTTGCAGTCAGGCTTTCAAAAATGTACAAAGAGTGGTTTTTTGGACTCCTTTAAATTTTCAGGATACAGTATTTGATTTAATTGATCTATGGAAATGTAAAACCTTTGACCAGACCCAAGGCATTTCAAGCTTGGCTCTAAAATCCATAGAGATGTAGAAAATATCAGCAGTTTCCCATTAGTGGCTGGCTCTCTGCAGCCAGTGCTCTGCTTCTGGCAGGAAGGGCCAGACAAACAGGAATACAGCTGCTCCCTCCAGAGTTTCTGCTCGCTTTGCCTTCACAAGTATGTTTATATCTTAACAAAAAAAGGTACAAAAGGGCTAGACTAATGGCGGTGGTGACTTAGCACACACTTTCATATATTGTATCTATTCACTTTTAATTCCAGTGAAGGATATATATGGAGAAACCTTCTTATGCTGATCTAGTTTCCGTAGTGCTACACATCTTGTTACATTATATTTTAAATTACAAAATGTAGTGGTATTTGCCATTAGTAAAATTCCAAAGACTATATATATAGGTGCCACTGGTTGTCTGTGGAAAGGTTTGTCAAGTTGATTCCTTTCAGCACCATCAATGCTACTGTTTTAATGGGATATCTTCCAAATATATTCCCATTTTAAAGCTTAACTGTTGTCTTTCTGTTCTTTATATCTGAATTGGAAGTCATTTTGTATCAGGAGATTTCAGTTATGGTCTGTAGTAATGGAACCGTCTCTTTTTCAATTTAGCAAAATACCATTAAGACTTAATTTATGACCCAGCTATATTATAGAATTACAGAGGTATGTAGGAGCACTACAGTCTGAGTGTTCTTTCCAACAAAGTTCTAAAGATAATTTTTAAAGTACAGACACTTTCCTCCTTCATTGAACATATATATAAATATGATTTAGGGAACATGTTTTTACTGGGGGTGCTGAGGTTGTAAAATGTACAGTTATGGATAACACTCAATGATGTGACTGTGTGTGTGTGGATGCAATTTTGCATTTCAGAAGCAGGAAATGGAACAGAGGATGATTACTTTAAAGTAGTGTAAGTAAAATCCTACCGTCCCTTAGTACAAATGTCAAATCCTGGGAGATAATTCTGCTCGACTATAAATTAGAAATAAGTAAAAGGGGCCAAAAGAAATAGATCTATATAGAACAGTGATGGACTATGTTGAAAAGGGTTTGTTTGTGAAGGAGAAGGTTTTGTTTAGTAGTAATGTCACATTTATTTAAATTCCTTATTTTTTATACTTCCTCACCGTATAAATGGGAAGTGGGAGCTCCTTCAGGAGTTCCAGCAGGTATCTCGGAGCTGAGGCAGAGACAGTGCCTCCCTCCTCTGCCCTGCACTGCTGGGCTGCTTTTGGAGAAAGGAGAGCTGGGAGCCCTTTTGTCTTCACGTCTTCTGTTATGTGTGAAATTACCCTGTTCTTCTACTGAGATGGAAATATTCCCTGAAGTGCTTTGTCCATGCTAAAAGATAAATCCGTGCTTTGTAAATCTCTGTTCCCTTCTTCATCTGCCATGAGACTTGTAATTTCATGCATGCAGTGTGTCTGTGAAGTGCTGCATAGTGGAAATAGGAGTGCTTTACCTAGAGGTGTGAACAGCTCCTTGGGTGTCAGGCAATGGCTTATACTGTACTGAACTCAAGAGTAATTTATAATGGCAGGATTTCTGCCTAGTACCTACTGGCTCCTGATGCCCAGGAATCCGGGCTGATTTATGCTCAAGACCTGGCCCCATGCTGCTGTTTCAAATCCTTTCTGCTGTGGACTGTGATACGGATGTTAATTTATCAAAGTTGGGATTCACAGGTCGCAGTGTTACAGCCAAGTGAGAGAGTCTCATAAAGAAGGGTACATTCATCTTGCGACTGCATGTAAATATTCTGCGTTCCTGTAGCTTTAGCGAGGTGACTGTATTATCTCATTAATCATTTTGTGAGGACTTCTGTGTTTGTTGTCTCTTCTCAAGGATAGACAGACATTTACCACTTCTATGATCAATAAATGAGTTATTGGAAACTGGCGCCTATAAACTGAAGTAGCAGCATTGCTGTCTGCTGCTTTTGTTAGCTGACTTCTACAAGATCTGCAGGTGGAAAGAAAAGGCCAGGGTATAAGAGCTGGCCGAAGTGCAACTTGCTGCGTTTGAGAAATCTAATTTCAAAACCAAATTGAGTTTGGACTTAATGTCTTACTGGCTCTAAGCGGTGATTTTTCTCTCCTTTCCTTTGACCATTCTGGGTATTGATTGTTTGCAGTGCCGTATCTAACATCTGCTGTACAGAGGCACCCAGCTCTTTGAGCTGTGCGTTCCTGCCCCAGCATTCCTGCCCCATGGGGTGTGCAGGAGCGAGGGTGAGGGGTGGGAGGGTGGCTGTGCTGCTCCTGCTGCCTCTGACACTGGAGGCTTGCTGGGAGCCCGTGAGCAGAGAGGCTGGGGCTCCCACTGTATCCATATGGAAAGAAACTGAGCAAAATACCTCCCCACTGACCCGCAGGAAGTTTTACTGGAGCTGATAACTTAGGGCACTTTTAAATCACAGCATAAGTGCTCCTACTTCCCTGCAGGTAAAGAGTCTATCCGAGCAGGATTTTTTTCCATAAGTAGCTTGTTTCCTATTCTTTATTTTATTTTTATTTCCTACAGGAAGTCCTCTTTTGCGCCCTTACCCATGCTTTATAATTATCCAAGTTATGGAGAAGCTTGTACATGGCAATTGAATTTTCATCATGTTAGATCTTCCTTTGCTTGCAATGCTTTGTGGTTAATTTTAACTTAATGGATAGGTGGCTTTCACATCTCTTGTCTCTCCTTACAATTTTTAAAGAAAACACAAACTGTCAAAATGACCTTACAGTTCTCAGAAAATGCTAATGAAATTTTTCTCATAAAAACAACAGAGAAAATCATAGTTCCGAAATAAATGCCAGCCAGAGATCATTAATATCCTCAAAAATGAAAAGAACACTTATACTGACAAGGGAAAAATGCTACAGTAAAGTTTGAATAAACTGATATATAATGAATACAGACAGAATCCTTGGGAAATGTCTGAGAAATAACTGACAACACGTAGTAGCTCCTGTTCTCTAATGTAAGTTTAAAATGATTCTGACATACATGGTTTTTCTACTGAAAATTTAGTGTTCTGGGACAGTAACTTTGGTAATGGTAGTGGATGTTCTGGGTAGCCTTTCAAAATGGACAATATGTACTTTATTTGTTGAGCTGAAGAGATATGATTTGTGCAGTTGCTTTCTTTCTTTATCTATTTTTCTATTTATTTATTTTTCCGTATTAAGGAAAGCCTGGATTATATGTTGCATTCAGCAATGATAAAGTTGTCTAGTTGTCTGTACTCTTTATGCTGAGGGATTTTGGTGGTTTGGTTTTTTTGTGGTTGTTTTTGTTTTTTTCTTTTGAGAGTTGAGGGGTTTTTGCGGTTTAGGGTTTGGGTTTTTTTTTCTTCCTTTCTCAGCAGTTTATGTAAGTCAGTTCAGAAGAGTAAGGTGCTGGAAAAGATGCTCCAGTTGGCTATCCCAGCAAGAGATTAATTGTGTCCACACAAAATAAAACTCGAAGGATAATTGTGGGAGACGGGTGGTTTGATGGGTCTTCCACTTTCTACCCAGTGTTTTTAAGGATAAGTTTCAGATTTATCAAATGCCCTTTTTTTCTCATGTACTTGTGATTTGACATTTAAAGGCCATATTGTGTGAATTAGGGAAATCACTGGGTACTGGAATGAGAAATGAGCTGAAAGAAAAATTGATCAGTAATTAGGAAGGTTAATCCACTCATGGCAGAGAGCCTCAGATTTGTCCTGATGTACTGCCGTTCAGTTAGTGTAGATATAAATAAAGCAAATTGGGAAAAAATCTCAGAAGTCCAAGGTACATTCAGCGTACAATCTCAGAAGTACAATGACATGAGTTGGGATCACGAGGCTTCTCAACAGGGAGAGATATTTAAGCAGGATACAGGTTTTACTCTTTACATACATTCTCTGATTTTATTTCATTCTTATTTTTCAGCTACTGGGCATCTGCTGTTTGAGTTGTATCTGCATCTTCCCGACCATAAGCCCACAAAAAACATTTTAAATAGCTAAAAATAGGACAGAGAGAATATCAAAGACACCCACCTTCCCTTTGCCTTGTCAAGGAACTATTTCCATTGCAGAGATTAGATTTCAAGCAGAAATGCAGGCATAAAATATTTTAAATAATGATTTTCTACAGTTTGGCATGCTAAATATAAAAGTAGAGATGCATTATGACAAGAATGTTTCTCATAAGTATGTCAGAAGTGTATGGTTCTGTATTTGAAATTAAAGTAGCCTTTGGCAAACCGTCTGCATGGCTGTGATAAGGAAACCCATGGAAATCTTAGCTGGGTTTACATACAGTGTGGTCAGCTGTGCAACAAGACTACTGTCCACAGACAGTGCCTTATAGTGTTTTCTCACTCTTATTATTGGTCATTACTGTAAAGTTAAAACCAAAATGAAACACTTAATTTGAACATAAAAAATAGCAGCAAAAGCCACCACAAGCAGTTGATTTTATCACATTGAGTGAGGGAATGGAAGGTTTCTTTAGGCTCTCTGTTTATTCTCAGACCAGAAATAGATTTTGTGTTTAGGGCCAGGAGATGTTAGGAGGTTTCTGTCCCATTTTTTCCTTTTTTTGTTCCATGTTTCACTTGCAGCTAAATTTGACCAAACTTTAGATTTAGTCAGTAACTGAGCAGTAAATATAAATTGGGAAATGCTGATAAACTTAAGTTGGAAAATTATGCAAATTTCACTACTTATTTGAGCAAAATGATGTCTTAACATTGCCAAACCTCGTAGATGGAAAGAAAAAAGAAAGGGGAGGGAGAAAAAAAAGCAAAAAAACAAAGGGTCTTACACTCAAACAAAGTCCAAGAGGGCTTTACTTCCTAAGATACGTTTTGTGAAGTATAATTCCTCTTCTCAGATTTAAAAAGATATTTATGTTTTTCCTTTCTGTTAAGACCTTACTATCTTATGTAGCTTCGGACAGCTAGGTATTAGTCATGAGGTGGTATATCTCATTTGGTGATAATTATCATTTTACAACTCCTAGAGAATGTGATAGGATGAAATATCCCAACTGGAAGCCAAGAATAACACGTCCATAACAATTTCATTTTACCTGGGCTTGACCAAGACTGTAACACAGGGTCAGGACTGGCAAAACACGGGACTTTTTGTAGTCCACGTTCCATGGAAAAGTAGTGAAAAACGGGGCTGTGCTCTAAGTGTTCATTCCCAGAGGTGCAGCCTTGATGGAGGACGAGCGATGCCCTGTGGCTTCCTGGGTGCTGAAGCATCAGCACCTTGGCAGAGCTCTTTGGGGATGAGCCATTTTGCAGACTCACCAGGAAGGAAAGGGAGGATGCCCAGAGTGGCTGCCTACTTACCACCCCTCATTGTGGATTTTATTTCAGGGTGGGCTGAGAGGCAGAAAAGGCCTTGGCTCTGTGCATGCTCTGCTCAGCAATAACAAAAACATCTCTATGTTATCAACACTGTTTCCAGCACTAATCCAAAACACAGCCCAGACTAGCTATTGTGAAGAAAATTAACTTTCCCCCAGCTAAAAGGAGCACTGGTGTGTATGTATATAACATTTTTCCTGTGACAATCTTGGCTGGGAAGAGAGGTGGAAGGAGTGTCAAGGAAATCTGCATAGACACAATGATTATCAGGCCAGCAGGTGAGGAATATAGGAGCTGGAAAATACCTGTACCTGGAAAGAAGCCAGGGCAGAAACAGTAGATATTCTCAAGGCTGGCAGATCAGCACCCAGAGGGAATAGTGTGTTTGCCAGTGTGGAGGATGGAGGGCTCACCAGGGCCCAGCTTGATAAAGGGGCAGCATAACCTGGCAGTCACATGTGTAGCCAATGTCAGGGATGGGAGTAACCATGATCCCAGCCCCTGTGAAGGGAACTCTAGTACAAAAATCTCTTGGCACAGGCTGGATTACTCCTCTCAGCCACTTCTCCAGCCTCCTGAACTGGCTGAGGTCTTCAGTAGAATAACTGCTTGCAAAAGGATGCACAGATTTCACATGGGGACAAAGAGAAGGGCAGACCTTCAGGTGGAAGTGGAGTGGAAAACACATGCAGCATCAAAGAGGAGGCTTCCACTGCTCCACAGGCTTCAGGAGGCAGGAGGATGTGCTACTAGAGGACAGTGCTGGCAAATCATTGTGAGGGGCACACGAGTCCTCTCAGCAGAAGCATAGAGGAAAAACAAGAACCCAGTCCTCAGCAGTGTCATTTTAGTGACCGTGCACACTAAGGTGAGCCAGGAATGCCTTTCCTCATCTTTGTCAGAAGCCCTTAAACTTTAATGGGATGGCATTGTTGCTCTCAATTAAATTTGTTATTTGTGCTCTGCACAATCTGCAATGGTGTCACCGTGATGGAAGAAACAGACTAAAACTGGGGTAAGGAGAGACAAGCCTGCAATTTCTTATCACTTAGGAATCCTCAAAGGAGGCAGAGAGAAAGCAAGGTAACAGCAGAGAGAAATCTTCAGACAAGAAGTTTACACCAAAGTGAAGAAATCCAAATGAATAATTCTGTTTATTTACCTCACAGATACCCAAACAAGACAGAAAGTGCGAGAATATAGAATTGTCCCTGCAGCAAAACATGACCATTTGTGCCAGTCTTAGGCCTTGGGATGCTGGTGTCATCAGTGTGTCTTTATAGACATGAAACCTGCAGTAGAAGCTGTGGAGTGAAGAGTTCAAGCCTTAAATTCAAAATGGCTTGCAGAGAGTTTGCATAGACTGTTCTGACAGCTGAAGATTAAGATTTGCAGTATAAAAAAGTGCAGTCATTTTGTCTAGTGGATGTGTATTGGCAGCACTAGAAGGTGGAAACTGAAAACAACTTGACCATAGGATCAGTTAACAGGCCAGGCAGACACTCAGCTTCAGGGAGCAATCAAAGGGAAAAGGTTTCCAAGGTTAAAAACAAATAAATACATAAATCAGTCCTTGAGTGTAATTGCCAGTTAAATACCACTCGGTACTTATAAGTCACAATCAGTGCTTCTAAATGCCACCTTAAGACTGAGTCAAGAGCAGGAAGATGAAGAAAAGTCTCAAAAATTCCCTCAATAACCAGTTCAAAAGACTGCTATTTACAGGGCATGTATTCATCTTGCCCAGTGGATAAGCTGATTTTATTTGCATTAAATTCTGGTGCAAATACAGCATAAGACAAATGTGAATTCTAAGTGAAGCAGAGGAAGGGGAGAGAAGCTCATGTCACTTGAAATGCTAGAGGACTGTTACAGGAGACTTAATTCTGTTTTTAATGCTTAAGTAAAAAAAACCCCATAGGTGGATCTTGACTTGTTCTTCACCCTCTCCCCCTGATGGTGTTTGTGGTGTAGGAGCTGGTTCAGCTCAGGTGGGTCGTGGGCAGGTGTGCAGGAATAGCATAGTTTTGATTTTTGTCTCTGCCTGTAACCCGGGAGCGGTGTTTGGGTATGGCCAGTCTGTACTGGCAGCTTCTCTAAAACTCAGTGCTTGGGGTAAAGGGATGTGAGCTCAATTTCCTCTTACTAGGCAGTGGAAGTGGACAAAGGCAGAGGAAATTACTGCTTTTGAAGCAAGCGTTATACGTAACCTAGTGAAACATAGGGATCAATATATAAATATATGTGCATAAAACTACAGTTTGTTGCTTTGCAGCTGGACCACTGCCAGAAAGTTTCTGACCTTCTTTGGGTCAGGGGAAGTATTTCAGAAAGCAAGGGAAGCATTTTAGGAATTATGAAATTCAGTGTTTCCAAGTAAAAATTTCACCAGGATCTTCTACTCCTCAGTGAAGTTAATGCTATGTTTTGGAACACAAGTTTATGGAAACAGGAGGTTTCAAAAGAAATCCTTCAGCCTAGCAGCATTTTGGACCCACTTGGCTTTGGGGATCTTGCTGAAAGCTCTCTGTGAGAGCGGAGCATGCTGTGCTGCATCCTTTGGGAGGTACCACTTCAGCCCTCTGCTAACACTTGGTTTCACTTGCCACTAGCTGTCTTTCATTCTGCAGAGGGAGCTGCAGGTAATTTATAAGGAATTCTGCATAGCTGAATGATGATGAACTTGGTGGCTGTATCAAAATGACAATAATGGGCATTTTTGCTGCAGTATATAGTAGAAGGCAATAGAAAAGCTGGAACTGCAGTGAGCTGGCAGTGGCAGAATTGGTTTATAACAGTAGCTGGGTATAACTGAAAACTGGATTTTTCTTTAACTGCTCCCTTTCAAAGAACATTATATTTTTGCTTTATCAGAAGTGCACTAGCATGCTATAAAGTTGAATGCAAGAATGACTGGAACAGTTATGACAAATGTAGTTTACTTGATAATAACCCTGATGGTTAAGAGCCACAAAAGGCATCATTGGCTTAGAAAATTGGCATTATGAGATTGTTAATCCTTCACTTGTAGACAGTGCAGCCTAACAGAAAACACACTTGAGAAACCTGGCCTCCAGTTTTGGCTCTGCCCATTGTCCACTGGTTATCTGTCTCTTTTCTGCTTCCTTATCTGACATAAACCCCTGGCCTCAGCTTGCTGCAGTGGCTGGATGCTTATATTGCAAAGTGTTTTGGGCACTGTTAGCAATCACATGGTCTTGTCTTCCTGGGGTGGGAGTTTGGTGAGGCTGGGGATGGACAAGGAGCAGCCCCTGCTGTGTTTCAGTTTATCCAGAGGAGTGGCATTGCCAGCTCGTGGTGCAGACACTGCCCTGAGCTGGCCATTAGTAAATCTTCCCGTAGCAATGTGTCTCCTCATCTCATCTCCATCTTCCAAACAAGGCAGGCAATGTAACGAAAGCTGTGAGCTATTTGGAGAATAACTACCAGTTAAATAACTGTTGATAAAGTAGTTGGTGTTGTCAGATGTTTCAGCCAAGTTTGGAGTGCTGCAGTTGAGGGTCAGATCAGACCACACTTCAGAGGTTGTGTTAGTAGCTCATACATGTCCTGAGCTAGACTCTCACGCACCTTTTCTCTTTTGGCATTTCTTTCAATCTGTAATAAATTCACTCCTTCATTAATCTCAACATGTGTGCAAGGCTGTCCCTGAAATAACTGTTTTCCAATGATGTTAGCTTCTGTCATTAGTTCCCTGCAGCACAGAATTCCTGATGGTTTGTACCTGTTGTTAATAGCACACCATGAGTGAGAGGTGTTTCTAGGTCTGTTTGACAAAAGCAAGGTGACAGGAACCCCCCTGAGAAGTCTAAGTTAGAAAAGGTGAATGAAAAGTGAAAGAAAAACTCTTAGTGCAAGCGTTATCTACTAGCTGTATTGATAGGATTGTATCAGGAATTACAGCAGTTCTGTTCTCCGTTACATTTATGACTCTGTCAGCATTTGGGCAGTAAACTCATATTTTCTGGGCTTGCTGTAAAAATTCACACTGAGCTGAAACTTATTACACATGTACTAAACCTCAGTGTACGAGGAGCCTTATTAAAAGAAACAAAACAAAAAAAAATTCTATTAATCTCTTTTAAAGTTATCAGAGAAGAATGAAGGTTTTATGGTTTGAGTTTTATGTTGCCATGCTTACTATCCGAGCAAAGCAGCTGAGCGATCCATTGCAGACTTGCCTTTGCTCACCAGCTCAGCACCACTGCTCTCTCAACTCACACACTTGCTGTGAGCTGTGCATCAGAGCACCTGTGTAGTCCATGCCTCGCTGCAGTCTCCATGAAGGGAAAGGAATAAAAGCACAGTGTATGGTTTGGGAGCAAATCTGCAGGATATCACCCCCTCCTGTAAGTGGAATGGGGTTTGCTTTCTATTGTCTGTCTACAAGAATCTCATTTATTGCCTGTGTTATGTATAGGAAGGCAGGTGCAGTAAAAACCTGATGCAGAGCTCCTGGGAGTGTCTCAGCATCTGTGCTGGCTTTCATCACCTCGATGCTGGGCCCAGGACATTGTCACTCACTGCACATAAGGCATTTTGGGGAAGAGGGTTTAAGTGGGAAGGTATTTGTCATGATCCTGGCTCCAGAATAAGTTACCTGAGAAGCTGAATGGCAGAAAGTATGGCAAAGTAAAACTCCTAAGAAAGAATTTGTTAAACCAGCCTTGATGACAATAATTTGAAAAGATTTGTCTCTCTAGTGCTCAAAATGGAAAATGGAGGGAATAAATTTTTGTTAATCAGTCAGCATATTTTTTCAGGAAAGTACTTTGGAAGATTCTGGATTGCAACAAGTAAGAATAACAGGATGAAAAATAGCTGATTAATATATTGGATCTAGAGTGTACTGATGGCTTTGGATGGAGGTGATAACCTTGCCCTGTTCTGTAATTCAGACCACTGGTAGCCAAGTACAGAGTTGTGCAACACCTGGCATTTCTATTCTGCAGAAAAATGAGATGTTTCAGCATTTTTTCTTTCCTAAACCTTATCAAATAGTTAAGATACTTAAAAACCTGATTTGGAAAAAATGAAAGTATTGACTTCTTTGGCTTTACTTACGTCTAAATTGGAGCTCCTTCAGCCAAGCTGCTGGCTCTGGTGGCAGCACTGTGGGTGATCTCATACTGCTTGCCATGACATAGGGTGATGGGAGGCAAGGGAAAAAGTACTGGGTGAAGCTTTTGGTCAGCTCTAGGAGCCCATCCTTTGCTGGGGTAGGAGGATGTGGCTGTTCCAGCCTGCAGCTTGTGAGAAGCAGCAGTTCACAGCTGAGCTGACTCAAAGCAGAATTTCTTCCTGACAATCCCACCCAACAGAAACTATTTCATTTGATTCAACCTACTTGAAACAAGATATTTTGGTCTGGCTTTCCCATAAAAATACGCATTAAAAAACTAGTCTCTTCCTGAAACTGTATTTTTTCATGTAGGAATGGATTTGATAGTTGCAAAAAAAATGAAATAGCGATGTCTTGGTACAGGCATGCTATTTTCCTGCCTTCTCCTCCTGTGTGTTAGTTCTCCAAATGTTATACTCTTACCTCCAAATGTTTAAAGATAATTTAATTAGCAGCAAGGGCTTCTACTGTCTAGGAAAATCCCATGCAATTTTATTAAGGGGGAAAATGGAAAGGGATAAAGATCAGGACTATAATTTTTAATTCGGTATCACACTCTCCAGTGTCTCATTATCCTCCTTGTAAATGATTCATAGCCAATAATTGTCTGTGAAGAACAAATGACTCTCCTATTCCCAAATCTCCCACACTTATCCTTGAGATACCTTTATTTTGGATTAAGACTTTGCTCTACAAAGTCTACACAAATGTCTCTTTCCCCTTGGCTGTTACCAGGCAAAAGAGGGGAAGCAGCTGAGAGTGTCACCTCTGCTCCTTTCCTCAGGCTGGTGCCTGTCAGGGTTTGCACTCAGTCAACTCCTCGAGAAGCCCCAAAGATCAGCCTGGGAGCAGATGCCAAAGCACAGTGACCATCATGGCTAGTTGTCTTCTGTTTTAACACCTGTGGAAATCAAACCACAGTGTGAGCTCTTAGCGAGGAAAGAGGGCCTGTGCTTGACGCTTCTCTCCCATGCAGGGACACTAAGGAAAATCTCCCACTGGGCACTTGACATCTTGAAAAAGGCTTTTTTTTTTTGAGCATGAAGGATCCTTCCTCTGGCTTTTCTGGTCCTCTCCTGGCCCACAGATGCTTAAAATAAATCCTGCTACTTAATCCTTAGATTCAGACATTGGGAGGCAAATTTGCTGTGCCCTGGCTTAGCGACAGTTGAAGAATCTTTGTAGTGCAAGAACAGATGGGAACCCTTGACTAAATCCAACTACAAGACTTTTAATGAAGAGTCTTACAGTCTGTGCCAGGACTGTTTGTGTCCTGCTTGTTACAAATCACTGCAGGCAGGAGCTGCTGCTGTTGCTCAGCTGACACAGCTTTTCTGGCAGGTGAATGCTTAAGGGAGGGTGATGTCAGTATGTCTCCAGTTGCTTCAGCAAGACACTGTAGGGAATAGGGTGGTGTGAGGAGCTGTCTGCTCTTAAAATATCTTTGTAGAGTGTCAGCACAGGAGAAGGGAGCTGTAGCCAGTCTGCAGGGCTGCTCTGCTCCCTTAAGACTCAGTCAGTGCTTCTTGGTCTTCTCACATGCTCCCACCCTCTGAGTTGGGTTGGCTGCATGATAAATTACACATCATAAATGTCTCTCCCAGTTCACCATCTCACTGGAATCTGTTTATTTCGTGCTCTCTTTTCCACATGGATACCAGTTCCCCCTCACCCTGACACTTGTGTCGTCCAACTTTCAGTCTCTACTCACTAGAAACTCTTCTCTTGCTTGTTCATGTACCCTGTCTTTTACACTACAGTTTTATATATATGTATTCATACATATTATATATATTACATATGTGTTATATTTTCTGTTTATTTATTTGGAATACTCTCTTCTCTGCTTCTGCCTTCATGGTCTAATGCAGTGACTAGGGGAACTGCTGAGCCCAGACTGGTCCCAGTGGTCTCTGACCCTGGGAGAAAAAGGGGTGCTGTGCTGCACCCATTTCTCTGCCTTTGGAGTTCTGTGGCTGCAGTGCTGCTTTGGGTGCCCTGCAATTCCCACATGTGGGTGCTGAAATGCATTGTTCAGGTAGGCCTTCAGAGCTCTTATTTACAGACTCCCTTGTTCTGTGCAAATTCGGGGTTGCAGCTGAAGAGCAGGGTAGGAAAAGTGATAAATACACTTTCTAGGGGTAGCAGGATCTCAGGTGTCCATAAAAAGCTTTAAGAACTCCTGCAGGTGTCCTGGAGTAGGCAGGCAAATTACTGCCTCAGACAAATGTCTTGCCTGCTCGATAACTCTTCACTGAACAGGCAAGTCTGAATGGACTGGTACTGCCTTAGATATACGGTGGGGTTTTCACCTCTTAAAACATTCCCTCTCTGTTAAACTGCTGAGTCTCCTCCTGTTGCTCAAAACCACGTGCTACTCTTTCTTTGCTGGAAGTTGTAATGAACGTTTATAAAGTGTGTTTCCTTATAGGTAGGAAGCATACTTGAATTATCTTACATTTTTGAATACCAGTTTGTCATTTCTATCAGCTTTACTTGTTACCATGCTGTCTTTGTTAGTTTGCTTTCCCAGCCCTGGGAGCAGGTCTGTGTGTGTTGATTTTGAGTGCTCCCTTCTCCTACAGCCAGGTAGGTTGCAGAGATATAGAGAGATGCTCATGTGCGTGAATCAATAACATCTCCACTGAAAATCTTTGTCTGCAAGTAGACTCCCACTGAAAATGAAATCTGTTTCCAAATGGATATATGATTCCTCCATGTGTGAGCTTAAGCCCAGTGTGTGCAGTATATCCCAGTCACCCATATAGAATTAACTCGCTCTCTCAGGACAGTGAATGAAAAAATTTCAATTACAACTCCATTTCTTTCCAGTAGGAATCATAAGTGTATTTTAAGTCAGTCTGTGATGTTCATGCTTAGCTTACTAAATTGCTTCTCAATGGATTAATTTATTTTACTTGGAGAGCCTCGAAGAATTATATCAATGGCCTCGGGGAAATGCAGTACAGTGGAAGGGTTCACTTGGAAACTTTATGTGATTGAAAAAGGTTGTAGAAGAGAAATTCATGTACTTCAGGTGCATCTCCTGTAAGGGAGTTTTATCCATGAGTGCACATCTGACTTCATGGAACCAGCAAACTGCTGTGATAAGGAAGCTGCCTTGTTGCCACAGCAGGATGTTAGACATCAAAACAAATATCTTCAGGATGATCCACACATGGTCTTGGCTGTTTGTAAAGCCTTAATTATAGTGAGTCTGTGCCTGGGTCCCACATTCCCCCTGGACGGTATTGCCTGTTGCCGGAGCTCATCAGTACTCCTCACTCAGCTCTGGTAACATGCCACTCAAACAGTGCACTGAAGATGAGGTCCAGGAGCAGAATGACCTCAATTAATAGATGAAAGGTGTACCAGTGTGAGGGCCTTCCTGGCTTTGCAACTGAAATGATCTTAAAAGCAAAAATTTGCATTCTGTAATTACTGACCAGAACCGTAATTCCCTAATTAGTGATGCAGTTCACTCTCCAAGATGATTGCTGCCAACTCCCTGTCTTTGAGCACTTATCCAGGCCTCTCCTGCCCCAGTTTTGGTATTCCAGGAGCTCCGGCAGGATCTTCCTGAAGCTGCAGGATTCTCATTTCAAAAGCAGCTCAGAAGAAGCAGTGTGGCAGTAGCCTGGGCTTTTGCACTCACTGAATCACCTTTTGTTTGCCCATGGTGTGGGTTTGAATTTCAAATGTATTGGATGCTTTGCACAATTAATTCCTTTTTAAACAGAAATGCAAACTTTACTAGACAACAATAAAAAGCTGCTGCAAATAAATGTATTAGAGATGATTAGAAATACTGGTTCTCAGTTTTTCATGTCAGTATTTCTGTATTTCATTATAATCAGACTGTGATTGTAGAGCTGTCATTATTGTAAAATGTAGTGAATTTTAATTGTGCCTCATAAAATAGTATTTTGAGAGTTGGCCTGAAAATACGAGTTGTAATTTGTAGATTTTTGGAGGTAGGTAATGTTTTAACAGCAACGTCCTAACAATGAGTGTTTTGAATGCATCACTGTAAATGGACACAACCTAAAAAACACATGCATGAAAAGTATCACCTCTGATGATGTGAAGTCAAGCACCTAAAGATCTGGAAAATGCTGCAGCTAAATCTCCTTTTTTTAGGCAGATGGAAAGGAGCAGGTAAACTGGAGGAAACTATAGGATGGTGTTTAAGGTTGAAGTAATTTCCACAGCTGCCAAACAATGTGTGGTTTATTTAGCATACTGAGCACTGACCACTTAATGGAGAAAGGAGGAAAATGTGTCAAAGAAATCATGTAATTTTAAAATAGGGTGTTTGCCTTGTTTATTGCAGAGTGCAAAGGGTGGACATGGAGTGAGAAGGTGCAGGAACAAGGCAGGTGTGAACCCTCAGCCAGCTGGATGCTGCACTAGGAAAAGGCCTCCTTGCCTGGCCTTCTCCCCTGAGCCCCTCAGCAATGGTGAGTTCAGCCACTTAACCCACATTTTCTCATAAGCCTTTTGCTAAACCACTCTCACTCTCTGGACAGTTGTGGTTGTGGCCCAAACCAGGGCCATGTTTGCTTTAAAAGTATGATATTTTTAATGATAGATACTCTAAGGAGGGATGGGGGAATGACTGTTATGTGCCCCAGATTATTCTGATGAGGATTGGAACTAGATGATCTTCAAGGTCCTCTTCCAACCCAAACCCGTTGTCTGTTTCTCTGATTCTTGAAACTGCCATGAAGGTACACTAAATTTGAGCAGCAATTGGAAAAGAAAGCTTGAGTGCAGTTGGCATGGAATGTACTTGTCCGGTTTAGGAACAGCTGCAGTACTTCAGATAATGCGTTCTTTCCCCTCATTTCCTTATCAGCTTCTTAATTTCCATATGCTGAAAGCTGTGTCATCTCATCCTAGTGGAATAGATCATGCAGTGATCTTTTACGCTTCATTGCAAAGTCACCTAAGTCAAATGAAAGAGCCTTTATGTTAAACAGCCACAAATTAACCCAGATGACTTTGCACTGAAGCTGGTAGAGAGTCATTGCATGGAGGAGTACTTGCTGCAAAAATTGTTTTGAACTGTTGTCTTAAATTCTAACCTGAAAAGCACCCAGAAGAAGCTAAGACTTCTAGAGCAGGATTTAAATTGTACAGAATTAATAGGCAAAATGAAACAGAACATTTACTAGGTCTTCATTAGGTCAGCAAATTCAGTTTAATCTGTGTGAAGGATCAAGTAGACTTTGACGAAAATCAGGATGGCACAGCTCTGTCGGTCAAGATTGTATCATAAATCACCTGTGTTTGAGGGCCATGCTGGTGTTGTGTGTGTAATCTTGATCCTGGTCTTTCAAAAAGGGGTTTGAGTTGTGCCTTAATATTATTTTAAAACACTTGATAACATGCATCAAAAAGTTGCTGTTATTTATGAAAGGGGCATTAAAATTTCAGGCATTCAGCCTTAAAGAAGCCTTATCTGTCCTGGTGTGGAGAGCACATTGTCCCTTAGCCCGTGGCTAATGCAGTCTGTAAATGCATGTGGTACCGAGAATTGCCAGGGACAGCATTTTTGGCTTGGCTGTAGCCAAGGCTGCAAAGTTGTTAAAGCTCTGTTGCATGTGGGGCCTATTCCTTTCCAATGAAAACACTGTGGTGCCTTGACAGGTGTATTTGGGAATCTCTCTTGTTGCTTAAGTTGGACAAACCAGTGGAGTTCACAAATATCCACAAAAGCAGTCAGGCAGCAAATTTGCTAGCAAATCTGTCAAGAGAATCAAAGCTTAAACCAGTGCAGGCATTCCCTGCTTCTGCAGAGCACTGGTGTCTGGACTGGGACTGAACTGTGTAGGAAGTTTGCAAAACTGCTGGATACTCTGTACGTAAAGGGAGATTTTAACTCTGGTGTTCTCTGTTCCGAACAGCCATTCCTTAGGCTGCACCACAGGAAAGAGACCTCTTTGCAAGAATCATTTGAATGCATTGGAAAACAGATCAAAGCAGATTCCTCCTGCAATGAAGAATCAAAACACACATTTCACAAGCCCTTTTTGTTGGACAGCACTGTCCACGATGCCCCAGTACAATATTAAAGGGACTTCTGTGTACAGTTGTTAAACTGGGTTTTGGCACTGGAGTTGTGGGTGTTCCAAGCTGACACTTCAGTGGCCAGTTTTTCATCATGTTCTGCAGCACAAAGCTCATTTTTTTCCTTGCCCTCCTCTTTTTTCCCCTTCCTGCCCCTTACCCCCCCACCTCCCAACATGAATTTTTGTTGTTAAGATTTGAATCTCAGCTGCCCTATGAGTTCAAAGCCACATTCTGTTTATCTTTTTAGCCACTACAACCCCCCCAACTCAGCTAAATTTAGACCAAGTTCAGGTACAAATTGTATAATGCACAGAATTCAGTAATTTTGCAGTGGAAGCATAAAGGCATGGCACAGTGCTGGTAGTTTCTGGGGAATGCTCAGGAACTCTCTTGGAGCATGGCAGCCCTACCAGGTCTCCTGGGAGCTGGTGGCTTGGTTCATTTTTACTTGCTATCACACAGGGAATTAGATATTCAGAAAGTGCATTTGTTCCCTTGTTAAACAGTAGTTATGTACTCAAGTATGAAAATCACTTTCAAGCCTGTAACAAGACAACCCTTTTAGCCTTTCAGATTCTGTTGCATTTGAAAAATAGTTATTCTGATAAAGCAATGGGAAGTTGTGTTTTCGAGGGTTTTTTTATATCCCTTTCAAATGGCATGAAATGAAAGGTGGAAAGAAAAGGAGGTACGATTTCTTGTCTGTTACAATTTTCGGTCATTTCTCTGTTTCTCTCATTACCAGAATGTTGCATGTCAAGCATGTGGCCACTTTATATTTCAAAGTTGGAAAGGTTTTATTGTGGAGATGAGATTCCTGCTGTGGTTACTGCTGTATGCACAAAGACGTGAATTTATACTTGCTCCCATTCCTGTGGCTACAATAAATCGAAGTGGAAGGGAGAACTCTCACTGCGCCAGTCAAGCAATAGATAGATGTGAGGAGGGAAAATGAACTTTAAATAAATGTGAGGGCTCAAGAAAAAAGAAATTCCCTCTGCTTTTTGCACAGAAGGAGCTTTCCTTGGATCTCTGTTTAACCACGGTGATCTTGTGCAATAGTGCTGTGCTTGTCCTCATCAAATGGCCTTCACACACATCCCCCTCTGTCACTGTGCATTTTTAAAGGCTGTCTGATCAAAGCAACTCTTCTGAATGTTGCATTTGCTAGAAATTGATTTACATCTTCTTGGTTCAGTTGAGTTCAGTGTGCTGGAAAACCTGAAAATGTACTTTATATTTTTCATACACTAGGTTTTTAAAAATTTTATTTTATTTCCACCTCATCCGTGAACGTTTAATTTATCTTAAGGACTGTGTGACCTGGCAGGGTTTGTGCTGAAGTAAAGCTACTGAAGGCAAAGTGCCCTGTAGTTACCTGGAGGTAAGTCCTTCACAGGCATTGCAGGGGGAATCTGGTGATGTGGGTTGTAGGTGTCCTGCTGGGGGTTGCCTGAGGGGTTGGGGTTGAAGTACCACAGCCCAGGAGCCCCTGGCTTTCCCCACTGTAGCATCCCCCAGCAGAGATGCAACGTGTGCTCACTGTCTCCCTTGTGAGCTTTTTCTTTAGTGGCATACCAGGTAAGCCAGCCAACATCAAAGCCTCATTCCAGTTAAGCTCTGATGTATATTTCTCATTAAGCACCTCTTAGGAATATTACACCTGCTACAAAGGCTCCTTTTATGTATGAAATAATTGGGTCAAGGGTTTTAATGGTATTTTTTCATTTAAGATAGATGAATGAAGCGAAAGCTAGTTAATTGAACTTGGAGCTTTCCATAGCTGTTCTGTTCAAAGAAGCAACCCCAGCCAGCACTGGGATAGCTCAGCAGTCTGGTGTGCAGTGGGCAGGTAGGGTACCAGTGTGGGTCAGAATCCTGCTGTTCCTTGGAGTGCAGACTGGGCTCTGCTTTCCTATACTTCCAAAACAGACCCAGCCTTCAGGCTACTTTTCTCTTTTTCTGCAGAAGGTATCTGTATAAATAAGTGCGTGGGTATTTATAAATAATGGAACGGTTCCAATGGGAAAGGTTGGTGAATCAGAACATTTGAATTTTGCAAATCAATGTCCTGACAGGTGCAGTTAACCTGCCTGTTAAAAACAGCCTCTGTTACACATACCTTCTCCTTTGAAGTGGGAAGATGGTGTAACCCCCACCTTCCCCCTCTGATTTGGCCTCAGAAAGACCTGCCTTCCCCACTTCACAGCTCCTTGTATCAAGGCAATGGGCAGTTCACTCATTTGTGGCCAGAGGAGAATTGTTCCAAGTTTTTGTCTTAATGCAAAATTTTTGACATACTTAAAAAATTAGTTCCAAAAGACAGGTTAATTTTGTTGTACTAAGTGCCACGAGGAAGTGCAGTGTGCATACACTCAATATACATGAGGAAGTGCCTGAAATACTAGACATATCTAATGGTCATTATGCTCTAATGTTCTGTGATGTCACCCAAATATCGCTCCTTCCAGGAGAAGGGTAGTTTGGGGTGTATGTGCCACTCTAACTTCAGTTCCTGCCTGGGTAGTGCTAATAATGTGTCAGGCAGTGTATTTAGTGAAGACTGGTGAAGTGTTCAGAACCAGCTCAGCTCCTAAGCTGGGCTGGTGGGGAATGGTTTCTTTCATCAGTTGTTGCTTGCTTTCCACCTGGCTCTGAAGTGACCAAGGCAAATGCTTGTGCTGACCCCAAAGACCAGGGTGTGAAGGGACATTGTGACAGGCCTGAGTGAAGGGCAGGGGGATGGCAGGTTGGAATTGTGACAGCAGATCTCTGGGGAGACTGTGGAAAGCTTTGCCTCTGGCCTGCAGTGGTGACCTCAGCAGGCAGTGACCTCTGGGTTGGCGGGTTAATTCATCCTGAGCTTGGCTCCCAGGCTCCTCTGCCCTCTCCTGAGCCGGCTGCAGAGCACACACTTCCAAACTTCATGTCGAACTCCCCTTTTCTCTTGGCTTGTTGCAAAGAAAAGCTCCTCAAGCTTGGGTTCTCCTCTTAAACCATTCCTAGGCAGCATGTTTTTTACCTTTATTAGTCTCATTTAAATGAAAAAGAGATTACTCGTGGCAGTGAGCACAGCTTATAGTAAACAGCTTTTGCTTTAATGCTTTGTTGAACAAGAAACAACATAATTATTTGCTTATAGAGAAACATGCATATGTGCTGTATTGAATCACTCCATGTGCTGGTGATGGGTGCAGGTTCATGCCCTTAGTTCGTTCTCTGAATACTGATAAAAGAGGAAAATAAGTACCAGAAATGAAATTACTATGTGGTTTTTGGAAATTTGTTGTTAAAAGGGATGACTGGAAAAAAGGTGGCAAAAGCCTTTTTAAAAATTACTGCTTTATCCCTTTTATGAAAGGATGGATTAAAGCATTCAAATTAAAAATCATTAAAGATTAATAAAGAAGAGGGGCAACAGGAATCATTTTAATTTCCCTCGTTACCGTATATAATGATAGCCTTAGGGTAGAATGAGAAAAACATGGGAAGTGTGAATAGAAAAGTATGCATTAGAATGGTACTGCTTTTGCTTCCCTTGACATGAATACATAGCTAACAAAAATACTGTTACAGTACAAGTGCTGGCTCTGTAAATAATCAACTACTAGCTGTCATGGTGTACAGACCACAAAGTGGCTGTTGGAGGGGTTGTGTTGCTGAGTTTTAGCTACTTGAACACCATGTTCATTTTTGGCTCAAGCACTTGCACCAGACCCATCCCTGTAATGGCAACAGCAATGCATTTGACTCCCTGACCTGATGCCAACAGATCACAGCACTTTTGTATCTACATCAACAAAGGTCAGGGTGAGCAGGGCATGGTTTGGAGGGCGAGAGCAGGCTCTGCAGCACAGAAGCCCCAGTACCAGGGCAGGGACAGAGCACACTTTGTTTTCACACTGCTGTGTTTTACTGCACACAGAAAAGCACAGGTAAGAACTGTGGAGGGAAGGAGAAGCAGAGCCAAATGGCTGGTACCTCTGTCTTTAAAGAAATCCACTGTGCAAGAGGAAAGTGGTGCCAAGGTGACTGTGGTAATGAATCATTACTGCACTGAGCTTTGTTGTCGCTGACAGCCCTCTCTGTTTCGGTAGGCTGAAGTCCCTTTGGTTGTGTGCATATTTACAGTGAAAATTCCTTTTTTCTTTGATGTAGGTCTTGTACTTGGTTTGCTCTGAAGGTGCTTACTTGCAGTAGGCTAATGGCATGATTCAAGGCCATTAGTGTTTATGACACCGAGGAGCTGTGATGCTCTCGGGGCCGTGCTCATGACTGTTTGTACATGTATTTCCTGGCCTGTGTCATAATATATCCAGGTTTATGATTGCTAATGAACACAGAAGGCCAATTTGCAAAGCAGAGCAGATGGACATATAATCAGTCTAATGACTTAATGTCACAAATGACATGACCTTGCAGTTACCTATTACTCATTTCTGCCAAGACTATTTCCAAAACCTTAATACAGACTCTAAAGGCTGCTGCTCCTTCCCTCCTTACAGCAAATGCTAGAGCTGTACCACCTAGTCACAAGGCTGTGTGTTGGAGTCCTGACCTGTACCAACACGAGGATGGGTTTTGCCTAAGAAGCCTACTGCTGCATTATGCCAGCCTGCTGTTCTGTACTGTCAGTATGCCACACGGATGATCCCTTTTTGCTTTGGAAGTTTAAAATCTTTCCTGAGCACCTTGCTGTCGTGTAGTGTCTTTATGTGTGTCACGTGCACTTGCATTTGTTTCTGAATTCACCACCTTTATTCCTTCTCCTCCTCCTCCTCAAATGTGTGTCACATCCTGTTGTGTAACCTTATTCACAAAATTCATCCTTGTCTTATCCCTTTCTCCTTTAATATAGGAAACCACTTAGAGCTGTGACTGTGATGCCTAAGAATTTTATGTATTTTTATGTATTTTTGGTATGTATTTTATGGATCTTTATAGCTTTAGAAGTAA